>OY992537.1:33773637-34005030 GCA_963921195.1 Pegoplata infirma
ATTTCACGGAAAAATGTATTTGCGTCATGTTTTTTGGAAAAATTCAATTGCTTAATGTACATCTTCATAGTATTCAACATTTTTTTATCCTGCTGAGCAGCATTTTACCGTTTCGAAACAACCTGGAAATTGAGAGAAATTTGTAATAATTGTACTTCTTAATTCATGTGAACGTTGATAAAATACTTACATACATTAACGTTAAAAGCATCTCGTTGTCAAAGCTTAATTTTAACTGATTTTTCTTTATTTTGAGAAAAATAATACAAATTTTTGTGTTTTTTTTCAAATACGTAATTTTTTATCAAAATGTTATTTTTTTTTTTTGACAGCAAATTAAAATTATTTTTTTGTATTTCGTATTTACAGTTTCAATTTTGTTTTTATTTAATATCAAAACAAATAAAAATGAAGATTTTTAAAAATTTTTTAAAATAGGGGGTGTTTATTTAAAATCGAATTCTAAAAAAGATAAGATGTTTAATTATGTTTCTAGTGATATGGATATAAATCTTGATATAGTGACAGATATGATAGAAGACATAACCAGATATGATACAAGATATCGTTATATATAGCAAAAGATCTTTTATATCTGGTTATATATAATTTGATCTTGTATAAGATATAAATATATATAATCATATCTTATTAGATATAATTATATCTTAACATTTTTACTCGGGTAAAAAAACAAGGAATTTTTAACAAATAATTTTCACTCGAAATTTTAATGTTGTTATTTTACAGTATTTCTTGTAATTTTACAAATGTCCAAAGTTTTTTATAAAAAAAAAAATTAGTAAATTCACAAGAATTTCTTGTTAGTTTTATTTCGTTGTAATTTTACAATTTTATTGGTAAAAATCTTGTAAAATTACAAAAAAAGCTCGTAATTTTTACTGGGAATTCTCGTAAAATAGGAGGTAGCAAAGAGTCTAGTAAAGTCACGAAACCTCCTTGTAAGTTGTATCGCACAAAAAAAAAAAATACAATTTTATTGTTAAAAAGCTTGTAAAATTACAAAATTATATGCAAAACGCGAAATGTTAATCGAAAACGAGAATATCATCCAAAAACATCACAAAAAAATGCTCTCAGTAATGCACAAATATCCTTTTTTTTGTGAACTTTGACCTTAATTTTCTCAACAACCTGACGTTACACTAAAAGAATTATTGAACAAATTTCATTAAACCAAATTCATAGAATCTATGAGACAATTCACCGGCTGAGAGAATATTCATTAGTATTGCGAAATATTTCATAGAATTTCATTCACAAAAATGTCAACTTCAAATGCTTTTTTTCTCGAACTATTGTTGAAAAATCGTACCCGCCACTGATATTGGAAATATTTTTTACAATCCATCTCATAATTTTAGATTACACAACTTTACATTATTTTCTCTGTTAATTTGACACATTAGTTTACCTATCCGCTTAAATGGACGGTTAGCTGTACATAACACTTACCTCTCGAATAAAAGGGTAAAAGCTGACATGTTTGTGGAAATAAAAGTTTCTCATGAAAACTTTTTGGAACAATTGCATTCTCATTGCAATAGAATCTGGAATATTTTATTAATTTATTGAATTTATCATATAATGGCAAATCCTATACTAATTTAACATGATCAGGATGGGTAACATTGACCATTGCCTCGTTGTAGCAAAACAGACGCCTCTGGTGGGAATTGAACCTACAACCCCTACACCATAGCCTAGCTTACTATCAACTAGCCAACTGGGGCGCTTCAATAAAAAAATCTACTTGTTCTAAATAACAATTGCATTGAAATCCGAAAATCTAAAATCCCTTTTTAAGTAAATGTTCTCGTTAATCCAGAGGTAGATGTTTTAATAAAATTAGCTCATTGGTTAAATTAAACTGACGCTGTTCGTGATGTAAATGTCATAATATCAAAAATTCTGTAGACTTGATTTCACTTTATCAAACACTTGATTGCCAGAACTGTGTCTGGCATATTAAAGAATTTGTTTTTCATATTATGCATTCAGCGGCTCAGTTTTTGGGTTAAATTGAGTTTCCATTATCTGTTGTGTACTTGTGTGTGTGTGTATATGTGTTTGTTTTGCATGTAATGGCTACTGGAAAATTTGCCATAAGCCATGGCATAATTGCTTTGCTTTTCTCTCATCGCCATCGATACAATAAAACCAAATGATGCCGCAGGCTATGGAAACGATAACAATTTAGTTTTGTAATAGGGTGAACAGTTTGTTGAAAACTTTTTCTATTTAAAATAAATTTTGGAAACAAATAAGCGAACTACTTTAACGTACAAATAACTTTTTTGTTGTTCGCATGGGGAATAAATATTGGTAAAAATGCATAAAATGGTGGTCACAAAAAAAATGTGTTACAGTTTGTACTCTACTCCTTTCGAATTTGACGTAATCTGGAATATAGTTTCGGTCTAGAAAAAAAATGATTTTGCCAAAATAAAGACTTCTGTTATTTTTTCTTCCAGAGATATTGGAAAAAAAAACATATTATTTTAAATCAACTAAGTGAATTTTTGATCTGAACATGAAAACATTTTCAAATCAATGGTCTTTCATTTCATTTTTAATATGTTGTTTGTTACTCATTCCATAGTAAAAGTGGCATTCAATATTTTCAAATTGAGAAAAAACAATTTTGTATACTTTTGAAACTGTTTTATTTTTAAAATGAGATTGTTTTTGCTTGATTTGAATATTTTTTTAGTCTAGTTATAAACGCACAATATTTCGTTTTAATTTTTAAATATGTCATGCTATGACCACCTTATTGTTCCTTAAAGGAAGGTATCCCAGCGGGCCCTCATTGAAACTGATGTAAAGATTAAAAGCTAAAACTTTTACTAAACAACGCATGTTATATTTTGATTTAAGAACTCCTGTTAGGCTACCTTCCTATTTAGTAATTAAGCAAAATTACACCCAATAACAGCTAGGAGTATTACAAATATTAACTCCAGCGATAAGATAGAAATATATATCTGTGACAATAAGTAATAAAGGCTTACGTCGAAAAACATATTTATAAAAAAAATCTAAATAAAAATCGTTTTATAAGGGCTTAAGTTGAAAAAATACAGAAGAAAAATTAAATTTCTAAAAATTATAGATATTTCTGGTTATCCCATACCGGTTTCAAACACTCCAGATAGTGTTATCATCAGGAAGATTTTAAATGTCGGTTTGTCTTGTTAATGGAAATTGTTTTTTATATATATGAATATTTATAGATTCTATTTAATAAGTTTTGACAGATGAAACACTACAATTCTATTTCTAGCAATCTCAACCTGACCCCATACTTTCTTTCAACTTTTTTGTCTCTTACATTATTTCGCAAGGGTTACCAACATTTTCTTGAATTGCAGACACAAATAAAGGAATTTTTAACTTTTATAATAAAAACAGTTTCATTGTGCAACACGACTTTATATCTTTAATGAGACCAAACAAATTAAAGTAGATTACACTGTGCAACAAATTTTTGGTCATCGCTTTGAGCCTCAATGGCTCAACGCCATACGAAAGCAGACTATCGAATAGACAAAAAAACCAAAGGGTTTTGCAAATTCAGTTTGGATATCTTTTTTATGACCCACTGAAGCTTTTAATTTCTTATCAAGGGCGTTTGAAAAATGTAAAAAAAAACTATAATAAAAACACATCCGAGCCACAAAATATGGTTTGATGTCTACATTGAAATTGTATGGCGGTTCTTTTCTTAGATCATATTAACCGTTTAACTGCCAATTTAAGCCCAGCAAAAATAAATCGAGATTTTGGCGACACAGCATCTTTTTATAGCATACCCAAACGCATCCAAAGAGCGCTCTTGAGGATGCAGTAAAAATAAGGGGGACAAAATTTAAATTTATTGTTAAGATTTTTTATATAAAACTTAAAATATAAAATTATATTTGGATAAAATTTCAAACATGCTTTCCTTTTAAATATATTTTACACTTTTTGAATAAAAAACCATGAGTTTTGGACAAAGACACATGATTTCACTGCATCATTATTGCGCATTAATCAGCGCTGCAAAGAGTGCTTCAATCATAACACCTTTAACACATTTTGAAAGAAAAAAAAAAATTCGTACACCATTTCCACTTTAGTTTCAGAAAATACAAATTATATTACAAAAAATGTCCAATCATAGCAGGGAGTCAACTGATTTTCAGAATTAGTCAATTGTATTTAAGATTTTCCAATTGTATTCAGAAATAGTCAATTGTATTTCAGATTTTGTAATTTGTATTTCAGAAATAGTCAAATGCGCTTCATCTTTATTCTGCTTAAATCAGCTCTAAAAAGATACATGAATTCACTGCATCTTTACAGCGATTTTTTCAGCGTTCTAAAGAGATGTGAATTCAGAGCATCTTAAGAGCGCTTTTTCGGTGTATCCAACTAGAGCTCTAAAGTGTGACATCGCCTTAGAGAATCATACATTAATTCAGCAGGTTTGGATGCGCTCCTTGACTCGAGTTTCCTTTCCAAAAGCTGCTGCCAGTTCAGCAAAATTTCTGCTGCACACAAAAAAATAATCGAGGTAATAATGCCTTAGCTGGCATAGGTATTTATTTTTTCTATGAAATTCAAAATATAAGGTTTATTACCTTAGCACTACGTAATTTGTATACCATATTGGCTATGCAACTTTTACTATTCAATTTAGGTAAAATTTCGAAATTAGAAATTGTTGACAATTATTGAAAATTCAATAAAAAAAAAACATCAAAATTTTGTTTATTTGAATTAATTTTTCTATAATTGTGCAGAACAAGGAAAATAGCTGAAAATCAACAAATCTTAAGAAATAGGATCAGTAAGGCATATTTTTTAGTTTATTGCAAAAAAGTTGGTGTAATTTATTGTTTTTCCATTTGTTTAGATAACGTGAATAACGAAATGAAAAAAACAAGTCTTCAAATTTGTATGCAAATTCAAAAATGTCGTGTGGAGAAATGAATATATTAAGATTTTTATGCGGTCCATCAAGATTTTTGTTCGGTCCATCAAGATTTGTGTATATAATCAAGATGAATCAACATTTATGGATATGAATATTTTTTAAAATGTCTATATTAAAATGTCTCAAATTCAGAGAATTTTTCTCAAGAAATTCTACAGAAAAAATGTCACAAAATTTGAGAATTTTTGAAAAAATGTCTCAGTATCTGAGATTTCAGAATTTGAGAATTTTTCTATAAAAAAATGTCAGATTCTAAAACATTTTTTCTATACAAAAATTCAGATTCTGAGACATTTTTTCTTTACAAAAATTCTCAGATTCTGCGACATTTTTTCTATAGAAAAATTTTTAGATTCTGAGAAATTTTTTCTATAGAAAAATTCTTAGATTCTGAAACATTTTTTCTATAGAAAAATTCTCAGATTCTGAGACATTTTTTCTATAGAAAAATTCTCAGATTCTGAAACATTTTTTCTATAGAAAAATTCTCAGATTCTGAAACATTTTTTCTATAGAAAAATTCTCAGATTCTAAAATATTTTTTCTATAGAAAAACTCTCAGATTCTGAAACATTTTTTTTATAGAAAAATTTTCAGATTCTGAGATATTTTTTTCTGTAGAAAAATTCTTCGATTCTGAAACATTTTTTCTATAAAAAATTCTCAGATTCTGATACATTTTTTTAAAAGAAAAATTCTTAGATTCTGAGAAATTTTTTCTATATAAAAATTCTCAGATCCTGACGCATTTTTTCTATAGAAGAATTGTTAGATTCTAAAACTTTTTTCTATAGAAAATCTCTCAGATTCGGAGACATTTTTTCTTTAGAAAAATTCTCAGATTCTGAGACATTTTTTCTATAGAAAAATTCTCAGATCCTGAAACAATTTTTCTATAGAAAAATTTTTAGATTCAGAGATATTATTTCTATAGAAAAACTCTCAGAATCTGAGACACATTTCCTATAAAAAAATTTTAAGATTCCGAGACATTTTTTCTATAGAAAAATTCTCAGATTCTGAGATATTTTTTCTATAGAAAAATTCTCAGATTCTGAGATATTTTTTCTATAGAAAAATTCTCAGATTCTGAAATATTTTTTCTATAGAAAAATTCTCAGATTCTGAAATATTTTTTCTATAGAAAAATTCTCAGATTCTGAAACATTTTTTCTGTAGAAAAAATGTCAGATTCTAAAACATTTTTTCTATAGAAATTCTAAGACTAAGACATTTTTCTTTACAAAAATTCTCAGATTCTGAGACATTTTTTCTTTAGAAAAATTCTCAGATGACATTTTTTCTATAGAAAATTTCTCAGATTTTGAGACATTTTCTTTAAAAAATTTCTCAGATCCTGAAACATTTTTTTCTATTGAAAAATTCTTAGATTCTGAGACATTTTTTCTATATAAAAATTCTCAGATCCTGAGACATTTTTTCAATAGAAAAATTCTTAGATTCAGAGATATTTTTTCTATAAAAAAACTCTCAGATTCTGAGACATATTTTCTATAGAAAAATTTTCAGATTCTGATACATTTTTCCAATAGAAAAATTCTTAGATTCTGAAACACTTTTCTATAGAAAATTTTTTCTATATAAAAATTCTCAGATTCTGACACATTTTTCTATAGAAAAGTTCTCATATTCTGAATTGTGAGTACTTTTTCCATAGCAAAGTTTTCAGATTCTGAGATTTCCGATTTTTTAAAAGAAAAAATATCCAGAAACTGAGTATTTTCTGTAGAAAAGTCTGAGAATCTGAGAGTATTTCTATTGAAAAAATGTTTAATAACTGAAAAATTTTCAGATTTTGAGTCCTTCAAAAGATTCTGAGACATTTTTCTTATAACGAACTTTTCTTTATAATTTGTAAGAATTCAAAAAATTCAAAAAATAAAATTTATTAAAAATAATAAACTTTTCGTAGTTTTTATTTAAATTTTAAAAGGAAATGGTGTAAAAATGCCATTACTAATACAAGGTAATACTACCAAATTATTTACGTAATATCACCTATTTATCAATGCTATTTTACCTAAAAAGCTAAGGTATATTTCTGTCAACCATAATAAATTTTCGAACATAGGAATTACCTTAGCTTTTAAGTAACATTACCTTTTAACTTAGCAAATGCCCCGTTTGCCTGGCGCTAAGGTATTTTTATACTATAATTTTAGGTAATATTACCTCGATTTTTTTTTGTGTGTGGGAGGGGTCATTTTAGTCCTTTTTCAATAACTAAACACAGAAGTCTAATAAAACATCTATTTAAAGGGTAAATATGTATATTCTACTAATATTTTATTCATAAGATTTCGCGGGGGGGTTGTCAAAGGTGGAAAGTTTTTGCGACAGGCGCAAAATGCTTAAAAATGGAAATATATTAAGAATCGTATTTCGATTGTATTTATTTTATCACACATGTTTAATAAAATGAAAAAATAGTGTAAATATACTTCTTTGCTAAAAATTGCATTCAAAAGTGTTTTATAATATTTGAAGATGATTCTTTTGAGGCTCATTTTTCTTGTTGCACAGTGTTAAAAGAAGACTAAAACCTTCAAAGACATTTTGAAAAATTTGCTCCCTTGAAGTTTTTTACTTTTTTTAAAAACGTCGGGAATCTGATAAATAAACTTAAAAATTAACTTCTAATTGTAAGTTAAAAAAAGCGTTCAAATGACTTCAGCTAAATTTTAGAACCAAAAAATAAAAAAAAAAAAAAATATGAAAATAATCGCAGATTAAAAAAATTATTTCTCAGAATCTAAGACTTCTTCTATGCGAAAAAAAATTTCAGAATCTGAATTTTTTTCTCTAGAAAATGTTACAGAATCTGAAATTTGTTCTACAGGAAAAAAGTACAAGAATATGAGACTTTCTATCACAAAAATTTTCTCAGAATCTGAGACTTTTCCTGTAGGAAGAACGTCGTAGAATCTGAGATTTTTTCTATAGAAAAAATGTTTCAGAATCTGAAAGTTTTTCTAAAGAAAACTTGTCTCAGAATCTGAGATTTTTTCCATAGGAAAAATGTTTCAGAATCTGATACATTTTCTATAGAAATTTTTTTTTTTAAATCTGAGATGTTTTCTTTCTTTGGCCTCTGTTCTGTCTTTCAAAACTTTTTAATTCAGATGAAAATTTCAGAATCACACGAAATCAAATTTAGTGTTTTTTTGATCACGTTTTCATTCGAAGTTGAAATCGAATAATTAAAATTTTAAAAACTATAAGGAAAAAATTGCATTCGTTTTACTTTCACCAAATTTTATTTATGTGAAACAAAACGAAAAAGAAATTCGGATGTGAAATCTAGAACACCAAAAAAGTTCGAAAATTTTAATTTTCACATTTTTTATGTGAATTATTTTGGAACAGCGGCCTTTGTTTCAGAATCTGAGATTTTTTCTGTAGGAAAAATGTTTCAGAATCTAAGACTTTTTCTAAAGGAAAAATATCGCAGAATCTGAGACGTTTTCTATAGAAAAAATGTCTCAGAATCTGAGATTTTTTTATAGGAAAAATGTCTCAGAATCTGAGATTTTTCTATAGGAAAAATTTTTTCTAAAGGAAAAATATCGCAGAATCTGAGACGTTTTCTATAGAAAAAATGTCTCAGAATCTGAGACTTTTTTATAGGAAAAATGTCTCAGAATCTGAGACTTTTTCTTTAGGAAAAATGTCTCAGAATCTGAGACTTTTTCTATAGGAAAAATGTCTCAGAATCTGAGATTTTTCTATAGGAAAAATGTCTCAGAATCTGATACTTTTTCTATAGGAAAAATGTCTCAGAATCTGAGACTTTTTCTATAGGAAAAATGTCTTATAATCTGAGACTTTTTCTATTGGAAAAATGTCCCAGAATCCGAGACTTTTTCTGTAGGAAAAATGTCTCAGAATCTGAGACTTTTTCTATAGGATAAATGTCTCTGAATCTGAGACTTTTTCTATAGGAAAAATGTCTCAGAATTTGAGACTTTTTCTATAGGAAAAATGTCTCAGAATCTGAGACTTTTTCTATAGAAAAAATGTCTCAGAATCTGAGACTTTTTCTATAAAAAAAATGTCTCAGAATCTGAGACTTTTTTTATAGGAAAAATGTCTCAGAATCTGAGACTTTTTCTTTAGGAAAAATGTCTCAGAATCTGAGACTTTTTCTTAGGAAGAAGTCTTAGAATCTAAGAATTTTTCTACCAAAAAAGTTCGAAAATTTTAAATTTCACATCCGAATTTCTTTTTCGTTTTGTTTCACATAAATAAAATTTGGTGAAAGTAAAACGAATGCAATTTTTTCCTTATAGTTTTTAAAATTTTAATTATTCGATTTCAACTTCGAATGAAAACGTGATCAAAAAAACACTAAATTTGATTTCGTGTGATTCTGAAATTTTCATCTGAATTAAAAAGTTTTGAAAGACAGAACAGAGGCCAAAGAAAGAAAACATCTCAGATTTAAAAAAAAAAATTTCTATAGAAAATGTATCAGATTCTGAAACATTTTTCCTATGGAAAAAATCTCAGATTCTGAGACAAGTTTTCTTTAGAAAAACTTTCAGATTCTGAAACATTTTTTCTATAGAAAAAATCTCAGATTCTACGACGTTCTTCCTACAGGAAAAGTCTCAGATTCTGAGAAAATTTTTGTGATAGAAAGTCTCATATTCTTGTACTTTTTTCCTGTAGAACAAATTTCAGATTCTGTAACATTTTCTAGAGAAAAAAATTCAGATTCTGAAATTTTTTTTCGCATAGAAGAAGTCTTAGATTCTGAGAAATAATTTTTTTAATCTGCGATTATTTTCATATTTTTTTTTTTTTTATTTTTTGGTTCTAAAATTTAGCTGAAGTCATTTGAACGCTTTTTTTAACTTACAATTAGAAGTTAATTTTTAAGTTTATTTATCAGATTCCCGACGTTTTTAAAAAAAGTAAAAAACTTCAAGGGAGCAAATTTTTCAAAATGTCTTTGAAGGTTTTAGTCTTCTTTTAACACTGTGCAACAAGAAAAATGAGCCTCAAAAGAATCATCTTCAAATATTATAAAACACTTTTGAATGCAATTTTTAGCAAAGAAGTATATTTACACTATTTTTTCATTTTATTAAACATGTGTGATAAAATAAATACAATCGAAATACGATTCTTAATATATTTCCATTTTTAAGCATTTTGCGCCTGTCGCAAAAACTTTCCACCTTTGACAACCCCCCCGCGAAATCTTATGAATAAAATATTAGTAGAATATACATATTTACCCTTTAAATAGATGTTTTATTAGACTTCTGTGTTTAGTTATTGAAAAAGGACTAAAATGACCCCTCCCAGCAGAAATTTTGCTGAACTGGCAGCAGCTTTTGGAAAGGAAACTCGAGTCAAGGAGCGCATCCAAACCTGCTGAATTAATGTATGATTCTCTAAGGCGATGTCACACTTTAGAGCTCTAGTTGGATACACCGAAAAAGCGCTCTTAAGATGCTCTGAATTCACATCTCTTTAGAACGCTGAAAAAATCGCTGTAAAGATGCAGTGAATTCATGTATCTTTTTAGAGCTGATTTAAGCAGAATAAAGATGAAGCGCATTTGACTATTTCTGAAATACAAATTACAAAATCTGAAATACAATTGACTATTTCTGAATACAATTGGAAAATCTTAAATACAATTGACTAATTCTGAAAATCAGTTGACTCCCTGCTATGATTGGACATTTTTTGTAATATAATTTGTATTTTCTGAAACTAAAGTGGAAATGGTGTACGAATTTTTTTTTTTCTTTCAAAATGTGTTAAAGGTGTTATGATTGAAGCACTCTTTGCAGCGCTGATTAATGCGCAATAATGATGCAGTGAAATCATGTGTCTTTGTCCAAAACTCATGGTTTTTTATTCAAAAAGTGTAAAATATATTTAAAAGGAAAGCATGTTTGAAATTTTATCCAAATATAATTTTATATTTTAAGTTTTATATAAAAAATCTTAACAATAAATTTAAATTTTGTCCCCCTTATTTTTACTGCATCCTCAAGAGCGCTCTTTGGATGCGTTTGGGTATGCTATAAAAAGATGCTGTGTCGCCAAAATCTCGATTTATTTTTGCTGGGCTTAAATTGGCAGTTAAACGGTTAATATGATCTAAGAAAAGAACCGCCATACAATTTCAATGTAGACATCAAACCATATTTTGTGGCTCGGATGTGTTTTTATTATAGTTTTTTTTTACATTTTTCAAACGCCCTTGATAAGAAATTAAAAGCTTCAGTGGGTCATAAAAAATATATCCAAACTGAATTTGCAAAACCCTTTGGTTTTTTTGTCTATTCGATAGTCTGCTTTCGTATGGCGTTGAGCCATTGAGGCTCAAAGCGATGACCAAAAATTTGTTGCACAGTGTAATCTACTTTAATTTGTTTGGTCTCATTAAAGATATAAAGTCGTGTTGCACAATGAAACTGTTTTTATTATAAAAGTTAAAAATTCCTTTATTTGTGTCTGCAATTCAAGAAAATGTTGGTAACCCTTGCGAAATAATGTAAGAGACAAAAAAGTTGAAAGAAAGTATGGGGTCAGGTTGAGATTGCTAGAAATAGAATTGTAGTGTTTCATCTGTCAAAACTTATTAAATAGAATCTATAAATATTCATATATATAAAAAACAATTTCCATTAACAAGACAAACCGACATTTAAAATCTTCCTGATGATAACACTATCTGGAGTGTTTGAAACCGGTATGGGATAACCAGAAATATCTATAATTTTTAGAAATTTAATTTTTCTTCTGTATTTTTTCAACTTAAGCCATTATAAAACGATTTTTATTTAGATTTTTTTTATAAATATGTTTTTCGACGTAAGCCTTTATTACTTATTGTCACAGATATATATTTCTATCTTATCGCTGGAGTTAATATTTGTAATACTCCTAGCTGTTATTGGGTGTAATTTTGCTTAATTACTAAATAGGAAGGTAGCCTAACAGGAGTTCTTAAATCAAAATATAACATGCGTTGTTTAGTAAAAGTTTTAGCTTTTAATCTTTACATCAGTTTCAATGAGGGCCCGCTGGGATACCTTCCTTTAAGGAACAATAAGGTGGTCATAGCATGACATATTTAAAAATTAAAACGAAATATTGTGCGTTTATAACTAGACTAAAAAAATATTCAAATCAAGCAAAAACAATCTCATTTTAAAAATAAAACAGTTTCAAAAGTATACAAAATTGTTTTTTCTCAATTTGAAAATATTGAATGCCACTTTTACTATGGAATGAGTAACAAACAACATATTAAAAATGAAATGAAAGACCATTGATTTGAAAATGTTTTCATGTTCAGATCAAAAATTCACTTATTTGATTTAAAATAATATGTTTTTTTTTCCAATATCTCTGGAAGAAAAAATAACAGAAGTCTTTATTTTGGCAAAATCATTTTTTTTCTAGACCGAAACTATATTCCAGATTACGTCAAATTCGAAAGGAGTAGAGTACAAACTGTAACACATTTTTTTTGTGACCACCATTTTATGCATTTTTACCAATATTTATTCCGGCACCCTGAAAAATGGCCCCAATGCAAAATGGCCCCAACGCCAAAAATGAAAAATGGCCCCAGTTTTGGGGTCTTTTTGAAAATGAAATTTCACCCCACTTTGAAATATGAAATATGGCCCCAATTCTGTGTGAAAAAATGCCCCAAAAAATTTGAACCATTTTTCTGAAAATGAAAAAAGGCCCCAAATTGCAATATGAAAAATGACCCCAAAAAAAATATGTGTTTTCCCCAAACCATTATAAATAAAATTTTCATTCAGTCAATTTCATTTAATTTCAGTCAATAATAATAAATTGTAATTAATAATTATAAATTTAAAATAACTCCCAATGAAATTATTTTTTTTATTTAAAACTTTTGAGTTGTATTAACGACATGAAAGATATTATTAACGCTTTCGGGCTACTGCTTATGGTGGGTTTACATCAATGGATTTTCGGTATGATTTGATTTTGGCACCCATTATAGTTCTCATGATTATTCATATCTTAAAAGCACCCGTGTAAGTACTTCCATATAATTAAGTGAATTTAACAAAGGTAAAAAATATATTCTATTTTATTAACCCACTCGAAGAAGTTGGAATCAAATATATTCTTTGATGACTTATCGTTTCTAGGATTCTGTACAATGGCAGTATCAATAATTCATATTTCTTTTGAAAAACTTTGAAAGCATATTGATGTGAAGAAAGCGCCGCAGGCGAAAAATTTTTACAAGAGATTTTAACAAAAAATTAAAAAAAAATCGCGCGATTTTTTTTTAATTTTTTGTTAAAATCTCTTGTAAAAATTTTTCGCCTGCGGCGCTTTCTTCACACCTATACGCTTGTAAAGTTTAAAAAAATAAAATAATTAACTTAAGTAACTCGGAAATAAAATTTAAGTAGGTTTTTATAATACCGAAAGACCAACGGACCTCAGAGTACATGTGTGCTGACGTAAAGCGTAAGCAACCACTTAAAACCTATACCAAAATGAAATTAACATTTCAAATAATCTATCCAAGTTCCTTCCAACTTTTTGTTTTGTCACTTCAGATTTTTGTTTTGTTGTATTAAAATATTAAAACATAAAGTACTGCTGCCCAAAAAAACTTTATTTTGCGGAGATGGTGAGTTTAATGTTTGATATCCTTAAGTCCGACCTAAGGCCGGCTACGCAGAAAAACTTTAAAGCAAAAAAAAATTTTTCACACAGATTTTGTACACATATTAATAAATGCATGCCAATTGTTAAAAGTCTTAATTTAAATACGACGGGGATTATGTGGAAATAATTTTATTATTTTTATTAAATTTGGGGACATTATTCATTCTGCAAAATAACCCCAAATCAAAAAATGAAAAATGGCCCTATTAATTTTGGGGTCATATAAAAATGAAAAATGGCCCCAAAATTAAAAGGAAAAATTACCCCAAAAAACCAGGAAAAATGACCCCAAATTTTCGTGTTGTTGTACTCCATATAAAAATTTGGGGCCATTTTTCATTTTCGTTTTGGGGCCATTTTGCATTGGGGTCATTTTTCATGGTGCCATTTATTCCCCATGCGAACAACAAAAAATCTGAGACTTTTTCTATAGGAAAAATGTCTCAGAATCTGAGACTTTTTCTATGGTAAAATTCTCAGATTCTAAGACATTTTTTCTATAGCAAAATTCTTAGATTCTGAAACAAATATTCACAGATTCTGAGACATTTGTCCTATAGAATTATCAGATTCGAAGACATCTTTCCTATAGAAAAATTCTTAGATTCTAAGACTTCTTCCTAAGAAAAATTTTTAGATTCTAAGAGATTCTCTTCCAGAAAAATTCTCAGATTCTAATAAATTTTTCTTATATAAAAATTCTCTACTGTGAGACATTTTTTTTTATAGAAAAATTCTATTAAAGAATTCTGAAACATTTTTCCTATAGAAAAATTCTCAGCTTCTAAGAGAGTTTTCCTAAAGAAAAATTCTCAGATTCTGAAACATTTTTACTACAGAAAAATTCTCAGATTCTGAGACATTTTTCCATAAGAAAAATGTTTTCCAAAAAAAAATTCTAAGATATTTTGAGAAATTTTTCTTTAAGAAAAATTCTTAGATTTTGAGACATTTTTGTCATAGAAACGTTCTCAGATTCCTTGATGTTTTCCTTGTTGAAAAACTCTCATATTGTGAGTCATTTTTCTTATAAAAAATTATCAGATTCTGAGAGAAGTTTTTTCAATAGAAAATAGAATATTTTTTTTTTAATCAATATTTTTTTTATAAATATTATTTCTTCGTCAATAACTTTTTTTTTTCAATATTTTTTTTCGTCAGTATTATGTTACATCAATATTTTTTTTTCATCAATATTTATTTTTTTCATCAATATTTTTTATTCATCAATATTGTTTTTTTTTTATACACTCAAAAAAAACCTTGTAAAATTACAAGAAAAACTTGAAACTTTTTTTTATTTGCCACCTCCTATTTGACAAAAATTCCTAGTAATTTTACAAGATTTTTACAAAAAATTTTGTAATTTTACAAGGTTTTTACCAATAAAATTGTAATTTTACAAAATTTTTGATACGATAAAATTTACAAGGAGGTTTAGTAACTTTACTAGATTTTTTACGAAAATTCCTAGTAATTTTACTAGCTTTTTACCAATAATTTTGTAATTTTACAAGCTCTTTGAAAATAAAATTGTAAATTTACAGATTTTTTGGATCAATAAAAATTACAAGGAATTCTCGTGAATTTACTAGATTTTTTTAAAAAATTATCTTGGAAATTTGTAAAATTCCAAAAAAAATAGCAAAATTACAAAAATAAATGTAAATTTCGATCCAAATTTGTTTGTTAAAAAACAAGGAAAACTGTTAAATATTGGTAAAATGGGATTACGAGACTTTTCGAATTAATTTTACAAAGTTTTTTTTGGTGTGTACGAATTTATTTTTGAAATTTTGGAATTTATTTTATATAATATTGAAAACTGTTTCGTAAAAAACAAAAAAAATATTTCGTAGAGTGTAGTAAACTTTTTCGTAAAAACTTATAATTTTAACGAAATAATTTCGTAAGCAAAAATCACGAAACTTTTCGTACAATGTACGAAACATTTCGTTTACAAAAGGCATGCATTTTTTTCGGTGTAGTACATATAGAGCACGGGCTCTGATTTTATTTCTAATAATTGTATAAGTTGAAAAATGTAGAAGAAAAATGCCTGCGAATGTTTTGCGGAAGATTTGGGTGTACTTGCGAAAGCAAAGTTTTTTAAGAAAAAATAATATTATATTACTTTGCTATTCCATGCAAAACGAATTGAAATATCAGTCGAGGACCCCATTAAAAACCCCAAAAGAGCTGTACATCTCGTAAGTGAGTGCAAAAAAGTGTTTTTACATTTTGGAGAGTATAAAAGATTCGGCACCAAAGAATATACCACTCTCACTTGTTTTATGTACATTTGATAAACAAATGGAAAATGAAGTTCTGTTCAATTTAATTTCTTTTTGTGTTCCATTTCGAATGCTTAGATCTTACAATTTATTTCATTTTTCAACTCATAGAACTAATTATGGCACAAATGAGCCTATGTTAAGTGCTTTAAGTACATTAAATAAGATAAATAATAGTTTCAAACTAGATTTTTCTACCTCTAAAGAAAGTTTTAAATTAAGTTTAGATAATAAGGATTTAATAAAAATAATATTAAGTTTAAATTGTACCTAGCCTGTAAGGATATATTCTATTGGCTGAATAAATAAATAAAATTTTTTATGCGAAAAGCTTAGACTTGGTGAACAAGTAGTTTTGGTAAAAAAAATGATTTTTTTTTTCACGAAAAACAAAATTATGTTAAAATAAATTTAATAAACACAAAATTTTTGGAGAAAAAAAATTTTGATGAAAAAAAGTTTTTGATGAATTTTTTTGATGAATAGAAAAATTTTTTGATGTAAAAAAAAATTGAATTTCTGTGAATCGGCCCCTTAATTTCAAAAAGCTTTAGACATTTCTGGCATTTCCATACCGGTTTCAAACACTTCCATTTATAAGTGATGTCTTCAGTAGCTAATATTTGTAAAAAAATTTCTTAACTTTAAGTTGTTTTACAGATTTTGAAGCGAATTTTACCATAATCTTATGTCTAATTAAGCCATTATCACTTACTGCCATAGATTTTTAGATAGACATTGTTTTTGGCAAAATTTAAGTAGAACAACTAACATTAAAAAAATATTAAAACAATTCAATTCAATGTCATTTATGAACATTTACTTAACGAAATTGTGTTTTTAAAACATAATTAGCACGTTATTAGTAGTTAAATTATATTTAAAATATTCTACAGTTAACTAGAAATTTTAGAAAATTAAATCATTATCGTTTATACTCAAAGCAATTATGAAACACACAAAAAAAAGTGATTTTATAATGGCCTAAACTGAATGCAGCTAAAGTTGGTATATTAAGCCTCAAAGGATTATACAAAAACTACTTTATACTCTAATGATGTTAAGAATTCTAACATACTACAAAAAAAAAAAAGCTCAAAAGACTCTTTCTGCATTTCAAGTATGAATGAGTCACTTCGCTATTTTTTTTTTCTAAACAGAATATATATTTTTTCCTACTTTTCTATGGCAATTCATTAACATTTTTCTAAGTTTTTTTTTTTTTTTTTTTTTTTATACACGAGTAGTCTTTTAACTGTAGTCCTTTTTGAAAATTCATTCAAAAGCGTCTGTTTGTTTTTTTAACTTCCTTTTTTTTAATATGATAATTTTTATGTATATTTATTTTTTTTTTTTTTTTCTAGTCTTTTATAAAGTGACAACTTTTAAGCTTTAGAGACTATTTAAAAGCATAAACAAGTACCACCAGCACATCAGCACCACCACCCGACCAACCAGCATACAGCTTCATACATACAATAGCTGACAATAGAGATGATGAGAAGACTCTTGTGAGAATTAATTACAACTATCAAAAGTTATTAGTAACAATTATACTTGTTGTTGTTGTTGGTGGTGGTACTGGGAGTACCTACTACATGACTGATAAACTCAATGATATTAAGCCAGGCAAACAACCAGCCCACACATACAACACGTACAGAAAGATATGAGTCACCAAAACTTTCAATAAAACATTATGTTGACATAAGCAATAGGGTAATAAATGTTTGAGAGAGAGAGATAATTTTTTAAAACATCCTCTTTTTTAGTAACCTCCAATGATGATATCCAAGAACAACTACCGCTTTAACCATTAGGGCACACTGGGCACGTGCCCAAGACCCCGACCTAAGGGGGCCCGAAATGCCAATACATTCGCGTACACGAAATTGGAGCAACATTTTTTTTAATTTGTTTTTAACGAAAATTTCACATTTTCTTACAGAATCTAACAGATTTTTCGTATATTGCTGAGACTTTTTCTATAAGAAAAAAAATGTCCTATATCAAAAGTCTCAAATTCATAGAAAATGTTCCTACATAAAAACTTTCAGATTGTGAAATATTTTTTTCGTGCAGAAAAAGTTTCAGATTCTGAGATTTTAAGAGTTTAAAGTTTGTAAAAGTTTTTCCAAAATAAAAAGTGCCAAACTCTGAGACATTTATCGTATGCGAAGTCTTAGATTCTGAGACATTTTTCAGATTCTGAGACATGTTTCGTACAGATTCTGAGATATGTTTCTTATAGAAAAAGTCTCAGATACTGAGACATTTTTCATATAGAAAAAGTTTCAGATTCAGAGATATTTTTCGTAAAAAAATCTCAAATACTGAGATTTTTTTTGTATAAAAATATTCTCAGATTCCGAGAAATTTTTCGTAAAGAAATTGTCGCAGATTCTGAGAAATTTTTCGTAAAGAAATTGTCGCAGATTCTGAGACAGTTTTCGTATAGAAATTGTTGCAGATTATGAGACATTTTTCGTATAGATAAAGTTCCAGATTCTTAAACATTTTTCGTATAGAACCAGTTTTAGATTCTGAGACATTTTTCGCATAGAAAAAGTTTCAGATGCTGAGACATTTTTTGTAAAGAAAAAGTATCAGAGTCTGAGAAATTTTTCGTGTAGAAAAGGTCTTAGATTCTGAGACATTTTTCGTATTTGTGCATTCTTAGATTTGAGACGTTTTTTGTTGAAAAAATTTAAAATTCTGAGGTTTGTTTTTTTCCGACCGACTTAAGATTTGGATTAACTTTAGTTAAAAAAATGGGTCAAATCAAGTCCAGAAATTTTGTTTATAATCTTTTTTCTGAATCTACCCAGCAAAAACTTCCATTACCAAGTAATTAACTATGGGATTTATAACGAAAATAAGTAACTAGTTACGTCCCAACTTCATTGATAATTACTTTAACAAGGCGATGTCATTGGAGGCAAGGCCTTCTTTGTTCGCTTACGAAAAAGCTAACAAATAATAGCCCATTCCTAGCTCGCTTACGAAAAGTTGAAAAAGTCACTGCATTGTTTGTTTAGTTGCTCTTATTAAATGAGAGAAAACAAATTAAGAGTAAAATTGTTTTTTATATATTTTTATGAAAATTCAGATTGCAAATCATTTACATCGTAAGTTAAAAGTAAGGCCTTTTTTGGGGTATAAAGTAACGCAGCGAGTAACTAGTACTCATTACCAGGTAATCCAATTGGGAATGGGTACTCATTACCTAGTTTTTGCTGGGTACATTCAATTAATATATGTAAACTGGAAAAAAATTAAGCATTGTCCAAAATGTAAAATGGTGTAAATAAATCCTATATTATCTATTTTATACCCATCTTTTTAAGTGAAATAAAGTTAGTCCTATTCGTAATCCGGTCTGCAAAAAACAAGCCTATTTTTCGTATAAAAATATTCTCAGATTCTGAAACATTTCACTTTAATAATTGTGGCAGATTCTGGGACGTTTTTTGTGTAGAAAAAGTCTTAGATTCTGAGACATGTTTCGTATAGACAAAGTCTCAGATTCTGAAACATGTTTCTTAAAGTCTTAGATTCTGAGACATTTTTCGTTTAGGAAAAATCTCAGATTCTGAGATAGAAAAGGTCTTATTTAAACCAAATTATTCTACACGAATATCATGGTCATAATTAGTAAAGAAAAACTACCTCAAACTAGAATATCCCAACTCAAAATATTCCCTAAAGTAGGACATATTAAGTTTACAAAAGATTTAAATGCTTTAAAGTCACCAACTTTAAACGAGTGTACAAAAAATCTTCTTCTTACATTTAAATAATAATAATTTTATCAACAATATTTGGCATAGAAAGTTTTTAACATGATAATGTTTTTAGGCTGGTGTCTAATTTTAAAAAAGTTGCAGGACGCCACCTCAATTTGACTATATAAGCTAACAATTAACGAAAAGGAAAACAAGAAGTACTATTTTCATTTTCTTAAAACCAAAAATTTTAATTACTTGGGTTTGTAACTTGGATAATAATTCACCTCGTGGTGAATAAAACCGTTTTTCACCAGCTGGTGAATAAAAAGTAACATAATTATTTTTCAACAAAAAAAAATTGTTTTTTCATCAATTTTTTTTTTCATAAATTTTTTTTTTCCATCAATTTTGTTTTCCATTATTTTTTTTTTTTTCATCAATTTTTTTATACCCTCCAACCACAGTATGGGGGTATACTCACTTTGTCATTCCGTGTGTAACGCATCGAAATATCGGTCTAGGATCCCATAAAGTATATATATTATTGATCAGTGATCGATTCTAAGACATTCTAGCGATGTCCGTCCGTCCGTCCGTCCGTCTGTCCGTCTGTCCGTCTGTCCGTCTGTAGAAGACACGATTCAGTCCAAAATAAACGAGCTAGACTTCCGAAGTTTGGCAAGAATATGTCTTATATTCCTAGGCAGGTTAAGTTCGGAAATGGGCAAAATCGGACCAAGGGGAAAAAAGTTCCCCCTTGGAGAACTAAACAAACCCAAGAAAAAACGCATTTTTTGCAGGGTTTTTTGTACTTTTGCTGAGCAAATGCAACATTCTTATCTCAGAATAAGTTAAAAATCGCAGGGGGAAGGTGCCCCCTAACGTCTCCCACAACCCCCCCCCCCCCCCCCCAAAAAAAAGACGCCCCTGGATTTTTTTCATATAGAGTTTTTTTACATTTTGGAGGGTATAAAAGATTCGGCACAGCCGAATGTAACACTCTCACTTGTTTTTTTTCAAAAAACTTTTCTTGTTCATCAAACTTTTTTTTCATCATTTTTTTTTATCAAATTTTTTTTTTCATAATTTTTTTTTTTTTATTTAATTTTTTTTTTTTCATCAAATTTTTTTTTATTTTCATTAATTTTTTTT
Organism: Pegoplata infirma; assembly: GCA_963921195.1. Lineage (NCBI taxonomy): Eukaryota > Metazoa > Arthropoda > Insecta > Diptera > Anthomyiidae > Pegoplata > Pegoplata infirma. The sequence goes on from OY992537.1 coordinate 33,794,532, forward strand.
CATTTATTTTTTTCAACAAATTTTTTTTTTTCATCAATTTTTTTTCCGTCAATTTTTTTTTTTCTATCAAATTTTTTTCATAATTTTTTTTTTTTTTTTATCAAACTTTTTTACATCAAATTTTTTTTTCATATTTTTTTTTCATCAAACTTTTTTTTTCATCATTTTTTTTATCAATTTTTTTTTATCAATTTTTTTTTTCATCAAATTTTTTTTCATCCATTTTTATACCCTCCAACCACAGTATGGGGGTATACTCACTTTATCATTCCGTGTGTAACGCATCGAAATATCGGTCTAGGACCCCATAAAGTATATATATTATTGATCAGTGATCGATTCTAAGACATTCTAGCGATGTCCGTCCGTCCGTCCGTCTGTCCGTCTGTCCGTCTGTCCGTCTGTCCGTCTGTCCGTCTGTCCGTCTGTAGAAGACACGATTCAGTCCAAACTAAACGAGCTAGACTTCCGAAGTTTGGCACGAGTATGTCTTATATTCCTAGGCAGGTTAAGTTCGGAAATGGGCAAAATCGGACCAAGGGGAAAAAAGTTCCCCCTTGGAGAACTAAACCAACCCAAGAAAAAACGCATTTTTTGCAGGGTTTTTTGTACTTTTGCTGAGCAAATGCAACATTCTTATCTCAGAATAAGTTAAAAATCCCACAAACCCCCCCCCCCCCAAAAAAAAAAAAGACGCCCCTGGATTTTTTTCATATAGAGATTTTTTACATTTTGGAGGGTATAAAAGATTCGGCACAGCCGAATGTAACACTCTCACTTGTTTTTCATTCATTTTTTTATTAATTTTTATACCCTCCAACTACAGTATGGGGGTATACTCACTTTGTCATTCCGTGTGTAACGCATCAAAATATCGGTGTATGACCCCATAAAGTATATATATTATCGACCAGTGATCGATTCTAAGACATTCAAGCGATGTCCGTCTGTCCGTCCGTCCGTCCGTCTGTGGAAGACACGATACAGTCCAAAATAAAAGTGGTAGACTCCTGAAATTTGGCACATATATGTCTTATGTTCATAGGCTGGTTAAGTTCGGAGATGGGCAAAATCGGACCAGGGGGGAAGAAGTTCCCCCTTGAAGAACTAAACAAACCTCTGAAAAATACCATATTTTTACAAGATTTTTTGTGTTTTTGTTTAACAAATCCAACATTTTAATGCTACAAGAAGTTCAAGGTCCTGCATTTGGACCCACAGAATTAGAAAAAAAATCGTTTTACGGTCCCCCCCCCCCCCCTTTATGAGCGTGGAATAATTTTTTTTTTTTTTATATAATGATAAATTTTGTATTTCTTTAGTGCAAAAAGCATAAGAATTTTTTTTTACACTTATTCGAGAGGAATTGTGCCCCCCAATTACTACTACCGACCACCCCCCCCCCCCCCAAAATAAGAAGACGCCCCTGCAATTTTTTTTTTATTTATTTGCATGTTGGAGGGTATAAAAGATTCGGCACAGCCGAATTTAACACTCTTACTTGTTATACCCTCCAACCACAGTATGGGGGTATACTCACTTTGTCATTCCGTGTGTAACGCATTGAAATATCGGTCTAGGACCCCATAAAGTATATATATTATTGATCAGTGATCCATTCTAAGACATTCTAGCGATGTCCGTCTGTCCGTCCGTCTGTGGAAGACACGATACAGCCCAAAGTAAAAGAGCTAGACTCCTGAAATTTGGCACGAATATGTCTTATGGTATTGGGCTGGTTAAGTTCGAACACGGGCAAAATCGGATAAGGGGGAAAAAAGTTCCCCTCTTAAGAACTAAACAAACCTCTAAAAAAAAGCCATTTTTTATAAGTTTTTTGTACTTTTGCTTAGCAAACGAAACATTTTTATGTCAAAAGAAGTTAAAAGTCTTGCAGTTGGATCCAGGAAGGTTGTCTCACACCGACGTAAACCCCCCCCCCCCCAAAAAAAAAAAAGACGCCCCTGTTTTTTTTTTTTTTAACGTGTTGGAGGGTATAACAGATTCGGCACAGCCGAATTTAACACTCTCACTTGTTTTTTTTTAACATTTTTTTTTTCATCAAATTTTTTTTTTTTCATAATTTTTTTTATCATATGTTTTTCATAATTTTTTTTTTATCCAATTTTTTATTATCAATTTTTTTCTCACCAAAAAATTGTTTTTTCATATTTTTGTTTACATCAAAAAATTTTTCTTTTCATCAAAAACTTTTTTTCATCAAATTTTTTTTAACATAATTTTGTTTTTCGTGAAAAAAAGTATTTTTTTTTTTACCAAAACCGCTTTTTCAACAAGTCTAAGCTTTTCGCATAAAAATTTTCCAATTGTTTATCAAATGTACAAAAAACAAGTGAGAGTGTTATATTCTTTGGTGCCGAATTTTTAATACTCTCCAAAATGTAAAAACTATTTTTATACCCTCCAACTACAATATGGGGGTATACTCACTTTGTCGTTCCGTGTGTAACGCATCGAAATATCGGTCTAGGACCCCATAAAGTATATGGGGCATTCCATGTGAAATCGGACACTTTGAAAAACTTTTTTTTTAGATTTTCCCAATTTGCTTACAGTTTTTATTACCCTTCGAAAACTCCTTCGTGGTAAATTTTCAGTTTTTTTGATGACCCGTTCAAAAGATATCGAATTTTTAAAAATTGGTAGTTTGTTCCTTTACTCAAACTTCTTTTAATCATAACTTCTTCAATAATGGTCCAAATTTCAAATTTTTTTTTTCAAAATTTTTGTTTTTCTAAGTACTTTCTAAAAAAAAATCCCAAAAAATTCTTAAAAGCGCTCTAGTATGCGATTTTTAAGTTTTAAAATTTAAATCTCATTTTTGAAACTGTTTGTACTCTTCGATTTTTTTGTAATTTTTTTGTGTAAAACTTCTATCAATTCTACAAATTTTTTGCCCAGGACGATCGTGGGATAACGATTATTACTATTTTTTAAAATTTTTTGAAAAAATTTTATTGTAATTTTCCAATCTTAAAATCATTTCTACTGCTCCAATGGTGCGTCATAGAAGGGTCCTTTATAGGACCGACCCCCATTAATTTTTACGTCTTAACATTTCTTTGGAACAAACTAATACCCTATCTCCAATTTCTAAGGGGGCTCCCACACAAAACGACATTTTTTTAAATTTGTTCCAACCGCTCTAACTGCCCTAATAGTGCCCTTAGAGCAACAAAATGTATGATCGACCCACAATATTTTTTTAGTCCAAACATTTTCTCTGAACACACCTACCCTCTATCTTCAACTGTTAAGGCGGTCCCCATACATTTTTTTTTATTTTTTGTAAATTTGTTTTATTTAATCAGCTTCTACCGGTCCAATGGTGCGTCCGAGAGGGGTCATTAGTGAGACCGACCCCCATTTATTTTTACCCTACAACATTTTTTCAAAACATACCTACGCCCTATCTCCACTCCCTAAGTAGGCTCCCATACAAAATTACATTTTTATAAAATTTGCTCCAACTGTTATTTGTATGGGAGCCTACTTAGGGAGTGGAGATAGAGCGTAGGTATGTTTTGAAAAAATGTTGTTGGGTAAAAAAAAATGGGGGTCGGTCTCACTAATGACCCCTCTCGGACGCACCATTGGACCGGTAGAAGCTGATTAAATAAAACAAATTTACAAAAAATAAAAAAAATTGTATGGGGACCGCCTTAACAGTTAAAGATAGAGGGTAGGTGTGTTCAGAGAAAATGTTTGGACGAAAAAAATATTGTGGGTCGGTCATACATTTTGTTGCTCTAAGGGCACTATTAGGGCAGTTAGAGCGGTTGGAACAAATTTAAAAAAATGTCGTTTTGTGTGGGAGCCCCCTTAGAAATTGGAGATAGGGTATTAGTTTGTTCCAAAGAAATGTTAAGACGTAAAAATTAATGGGGGTCGGTCTTATAAAGGACCCCTCTATGACGCACCATTGGAGCAGTAGAAATGATTTTAAGATTGGAAAATTACAATAAAATTTTTTCAAAAAATTTTAAAAAATAGTAATAATCGTTATCCCACGATCGTCCTGGGCAAAAAATTTGTAGAATTGATAGAAGTTTTACACAAAAAAATTACAAAAAAATCGAAGAGTACAAACAGTTTCAAAAATAAGATTTAAATTTTAAAACTTAAAAATCGCATACTAGAGCGCTTTTAAGAATTTTTTGGGATTTTTTTTTAGAAAGTACTTAGAAAAACAAAAATTTTGAAAAAAAAAATTTGAAATTTGGACCATTATTGAAGAAGTTATGATTAAAAGAAGTTTGAGTAAAGGAACAAACTACCAATTTTTAAAAATTCGATATCTTTTGAACGGGTCATCAAAAAAATCTGAAAATTTACCACGAAGGAGTTTTCGAAGGGTAATAAAAACTGTAAGCAAATTGGGAAAATCTAAAAAAAAAGTTTTTCAAAGTGTCCGATTTCACATGGAATGCCCCATATATATTATTGATCAGTGATCGATTCTAAGACATTCTAGCGATGTCCGTCTGTCCGTCCGTCTGTGGAAGACACGATACAGTCCAAAATCAAAATGCTAGACTCCTGAAATTTGGCACAAATATGTCTTATGTACATAGGCTGGTTAAGTTCGGAGATGGGCAAAATCGGACCAGGGGGGAAAAAGTTCCCCCTTGAAGAACTAAACCAACCTCTGAAAAACACAATTTTTTTAAACGATTTTTTTGTCTTTTTGTTTAACAAATGCAACATTTTATGCTACAAGAAGTTCAAAGTCCTGCATTTGGACCCAAAGAATTAGAAAATGTCGTTTTTTTCGGTCCGCCCCCTTTTATGGGCGTTGAATTAAATTTTTTTAATATTGATAAACTTGTATTTCTTTTGCGCAAAAAGCATAAGAATGAATTTTTACACACATATTCGAGAGGAAATTTGCCCCCCCCCCCCCCAATTACCACTACCGTAATTGGGGGGGGGCATTTTGGAGGGTATAAAAGATTCGGCACAGCCGAATTTAACACTCTTACTTGTTTGCACTTATTTTTGCACTCTATGAAATGTACAGCTCTTTTGGTTTTTTAATGGGGTCCTCGACTGATATTTCAATTCATTTTGCATGGAATAGCAAAGTTAAACATTATTTTTTTTTTATACCCTCCACTTAGTGATAGAGGGTATATATAAGTTTGTCATTCCGTTTGTAACTCATCGAAATATCGATCTGGGACCCCATAAAGTATATATATTCATGATGCCCGATCGATTTTAAGACATTCTAGCGATGTCCGTCTGTTCGTCTGTCCGTCTGTCCGTCTGTCTGTCTGTCTGTGGGAAATGCTGTAGCGGACAAAATATTGCACAGAGATGACCGAAACTTAACATATTTATTGGAAGTTCTCCCGAGAAGTTGGGTATTGCATTTGAGCGATATCGGTTCAGCGGTTCAAAAGTTATGAACGAAAATGTAAGCACACCTCAAAAATTTCAATACATTCAATATAACCTTAAAATACAAAGTGCTTTAATTCGGCTTCTGGTTGACATATGTGAACATAATTGAACACCAAATGGTATTTAAACAGGTACGAACATATTTTTTGACAAAAAAAAAAAATCGCGTTTTTTTTTTACCAAAATTTTTTTCGCGAAATTTTTTTTTTTTAAAATTTTTTTTTTTCAAAAGTAATTTCCTTTTAAATAAAGTTTTTTGCAATAATCTTTTTGAAATTGTGGAGGGTATCACTACATTCGGCAAGGCCGAATTTAACTTTTTTACTTGTTAAAACTTTGCTTTAGCAAATCTTCCGCAAAACATTATCATGATTTAATGTTTCGGGCAAGAGTACAAAATTCGCAGACATTTTTCGTACAACTTACGGTTTCCGAGTAAAAAAACACAAAAAACGGTATAAACCCAACTATTTGATTTTTTGCCAAAATTTTGTAAAAAATCAAATATTAGGCTCTCATAAAAACTTTGCACAACACTACTAAAAAACACCTCTCTGAAATTTTAATAGCGTTAAAAGGACATTCTATGCTTTAATACAAAATTTCGTTTTTGGAAATCCATGGTGCCCTTCGCAGGAAAAACGGACATTCCAATATGGTTTTCAAAATTTTTTATTAAAATTTTAAATTTTTTTTTCTTTCTAAATAATATTGGTTTTATAAATTTTTTCGTACGCCTTACGGTTTCGGAGCAAAAAAATTTAAAAAAACTGTATAAAAGGCAATATTGTCAAAAAAACGTTTTTTTTTTTAATGCCCATATCTTCCAAAGTATTAATTAAAAAAAATAAAAATACGAAGGTATATCAAGTAACCTTTAGAAATGTAATTTCCGAGAAAACTACTTATACCAGAATCTTTTTCAAGTTTTTTGAAACCGAAAGTAAAAAGTACCGAAAGTACATATTTTTACCCCTTTTACAGCATTAAAATACTAAATTTCCAAAAATAAATTTTCCAAAATGTTTTTTTACTGAAGGATCCTAGGAAATATAAAAAGTACCAAACTCATAATTTTTACCCCAATTAAAAGTTTAGAATTTCGAAAAAGTAGTCTAACCAGAATATGTTTTTTTTTTACCGACGTTCAAATTTCAAGTGTCTGGGAACATTATTTCAGTAAATATTAAAAGTACCAAATGTACGATTTTAAACCCATTTTTTGCACTTTATAAACGCAATTTCCAAAGTTAACTATCCAGATTTGCTTTTGAATTTTCCAAATTTCTAGTTTTTGTGAACATTATTTCGTAAAATAAAAAAGTGCCACAAGCACATTTTTTACCTCCCCACCCCTTCTTCTTAGATTTTACTATAAAAAAAACTTCTATTCGCAGATTTTTCCTATAGAAAAATTTTACAATTCCAGAACTTTTTTCCTATCGAAAAATGCTAATTTTCCAAGTAATTTTTCCTTTTTATCCTCTCCCCACTCCTTTTCTTTTTTTCTCTTCGTTTTGAAAAAGATAAATTATTTTTTTTTGTCACTTTAAAATTAAATAAATATTTTTTTTAAATTTAAATACTACCCTACGGAACAAATATTTATTCAAACCCTCTTATAGGCAGACAAAAACAAAATACCACAAAGAGTTTAAATACCGGAATCCTTTGGTGTCTTGTAGTTGTGTAGTTTAGTAGCAAAATAATAGAATTTAATTTGTTAAGGGAATTAAATATAAAAAAAAAAAATTAAAAAGTTTTTTTTATATTTGTACTTCTGGAAAAACACAACAAGTTTTGTGTTCATTGTATTAAACTTGTCATATGCAAAACGAGACATTTTCACCCACAAAATATTCATTACCATGTTAGTAACAAAACACTGTTTCCTATTGAACTGTTAAAAAATTTAATTTAAAACAACAAAACATACCTCTAACGATGGTTGTCTATTCATCTGTAGCCTGCTAAAAACACGCTAACTTTTGCAAGACAATTCTGAGGCTTAGCATACATGTCTGTCATTCTCCTGGTAAGGCTATTATTGAATTTCATCATTTCAGAAATCGAGTCAGTGATTCAGAAGTTATGAGCAAACCGTTAAACTTAGTTAGGTTTTATCTCGAAGGCAGGTGCTTAGAAATACATATTGAAAGAGGTCCCCATTAAGTTAATGTATTATTGATCCATGATAGTTTTTAAGTTAAAGTTCTTATATGGTACAATTCCGTATCAGGGGGAAGAAGCTTCCCTTTGAAAAACTGTTGAGTTGAGTTGAGGGTGGGTTGTACAAGCCTAAAAATAGGTAAATTTTTAGGCAAGTCCATGGCGCTCAGACTTAAAATAGTTCATTGTACCGTAAAAACTGAACTAACCTCTTAAAACACCAACTTGGAACCAGAGGACTTAAAAGTTTTTTTTTTTCAGTTCGCCCGTTTTGTGGGATTGGATATAAAAAGTGATAAAATTGTATTACTTAAGTGCAAAAAAGTATTATTTACATTTTGGAGGGTATAAAAAATACGACGCGGACAAATTTACCACTCTCACTGGTTTTTTTTTACATTATTTTATTATTTTTACATATCGGAAAAAAGGAGATAAGTTACAACATTTCAAAACTTTATCCTTCAATATCATTCAAAATTTTCATCAAAATATTTTGATAAAGTTTTCAAAGGACTTTATTCACATCCTTTTATCCAAATATGGCAAAATAAAATAAATGGCACAATTAGGGTGGATTTAATTTTCCATCACCAGTGGCATCCTAGGTCAAGTACAAATATTTCAGAAATATTTTACAAAACGTATCCTTTAAAACTTTTAAGTCCTTTTAAAAGGAAACATGATCACGAAATGGAATACTGTAAATGCAGTTTTACTCCATTTTATCTCTACTTTCAGACGTATATCATCCGGTTAATGTTTATTATTCGCTGTCGGACGGTAAAATATTCTTACCCAGCAAAAACTTGGTAATGACACATCATTACCATTCGAATTACTTAGTAATGACAGAAAATTACCTTTAGCATTATTTTGAAATGTAAAATAAGGACTTATTAATAATGACTTACATAAGTCATTATAATAAAATAAAAAAATTTCAGAACTAGATTTTAACTTTTTGACTCACTGTACATTATTTTGAATAAAAATAAAATAAAATTAAATATTTTTTTTATTTTTTAATTTTTTTTTGAAAATAATTTTTTCATTACCTATAAGTACATATGTAATTAGTTATTAATACTGGTTTGATAATCATTACATTTGGCACATTTGCTTGTAAATGTAATGGGAAAGGTAATTCGAATTTCCCATTACACATTTCATTACTTGGTAATGAAAGTTTTTGCTGGGTAAGGTCGCATAAAAACATTTTTTTAGTTTTTAATTAATTCTAGAGTAGGTAAGTCCCCAAAAAGAATAAACAAAATGTTTTATGTGACTTTAGTTCCAGGCTTTCGACTTATTAAAAATATTGTTGGCCTAGGTAATCCATGCCATTTTTTTTTTTATATATATTTCTTTCTGGGAAACTGTGTTCCTTTTAAACGCAATATTTATTTAATAACTGTGTTGGTATGACTATTAACTCAAATAGTTTTTTATTTTTTATTTAAATGTGAATATACTTAATGCAAGTGGGCTAATTTATAATTACTTAATAAAATGTGTAAAAAATGTCTACGAGTTGTAAAAGTTTTATATGGTAAAAAAGACTTATAAAAGAAAAATTTTCAGGTTTAATATTAGTATTATGTATATTAAATAAGTATATCTCATTACCTGAGGAAGGGAACGTTTGTACGGGGATAAGGTATACTAAAAAAAAACCTTATAAACTTACAAGAAAAACTTTTAACTTTTTTTTTTTGCTACCTCTTATTTGACAAAAATTCCTAGTTATTTTACAACCAATAATTTTGTAATTTTAAAGGTTTTAACCAATAAAATTGTAAATTTACAAATTTTTTGGCACGATAAAATTTTCAAGGAGGTTTCGTAATTTTACTAGATTTTTTGCTACCTTCCATTTCAGGAGAATTCCTAGTAATTTTACAAGCTTTTTACCAATAATTTTGTAATTTTACAATCTTTTACCAATAAAACTGTAAAATTACAGTTTTTTGGCGCAATTGATATTAAAAGGGATTCTCGTGAATTTACTAGATTTTTTTTGTAAAATTATCTTGGAAATTTGTAAAATTACAAAAAAAATTGTAAAATTACAAATTTCGATCCATTTCTTGTAAGTTTTATTTCGACAAAAAAGTTGTAAATTTACAATTTTATTGGTAAAAATCTTGTAAATTTACAAAAGAGTTCGTAATTTTTACTAGGAATTCTCGTAAAATAGGAGATAGCAAAAATCCTTATAAGTTTTATCGCGTCGAAAAATTGTAAATTGTAAATTTACAATTTTTTTGGTAAAAATCATGTAAAATTAAACAATTATTGGCAAAACCCTTGTAAAATAACAAGAAATTCTTGTGAAATAGGAGGTAGCAAAAAAAAAAGTTACACACTTTTCTTGTAATTTTACAAGGTTCGTTTTTTGAGTGTTGTACTAAATTAAACCGTGGCACCCGGCGCTCAAAATTTTGGATATTTGAAAAAAAATGTAAAAAATATATGTCTTGTGAAACAGCATATTTATTAATTTTGATGGGCTGAACACGAATATAAACAAGTAAAAAAGTTAAATTCGGCCTTGCCGAATGTAGTGATGCCCGCCACAATTTCAAAAAGATTATTGCAAAAAACTTTATTAAAAAGTAAATTACTTTTGGAAAAAAAAAAAAATTTGCGCGAAAAAAATTTTGTTAAAAAAAAAATCCGCGATTTTTTTTTCTGTTTTTGTCAAAAAATATGTTCGTACTTGTTTAAATACCACTTGGTGTTCAATTACGTTCACATATGTCAACCAGAAGCCGAATTAAAGCATTTTGTATTTTTAGGTTATGTTAAATGTACTGAAATTTTTGAGGTGTGCTTACATTTTCGTTCATAACTTTTGAACCGCTGAACCGATATCGCTCAAATGCAATACCAAACTTCTCGGGAGAACTTCCAATATATATGTTAAGTTTCAGTCATCTATGTGCAATATTTTGTCTGTGAGAGCATTTTCCACAGACAGACAGACAGACAGACAGACGGACAGACGGACATCGCTAGAATGTCTTAAAATCGTTCGGACATTATGAAAATATATACTTTATGGGGTCCCAGACCGATATTTCGATGAGTTACAAACGGAATGACAAACTTATATATACCCTCTATCACTAAGTGGAGGGTATAAAAAAATAAAATTGGTCGATGGGTTTTCGAGATATCGTTGTTTGAAATTTGCAAATAAAATGGCGCTTTTTTTTGTACGTTCAAAAAAATTAGAAAACAAAAATTAAAAATGTTATCCCTTGACGCCTTCATAGAGCATGAGATAAACTTTCATTTTAAAATGTCAACCAATATTTTGAATTTTTAAAAAATTACAAAAAAAAATTATGTTGCAATACATTATTTTTATTAATGTTGACATGCTGTATAAAAGCTATTCTGAGGCGCTTGGTATACTTAAAGGTGGGTTTAGGGCAAATATTTTGGGTAGTTTAAAACATCAGCATAAACTCATTATACACTGTACCAAAAAGTGGGTTAACCTAACCCACTAAAAATAACAAAAAAAAAATTTGGCTCATAGAAAAAAATAACTTTTTTATAGCTGCAATGACTTATCAATTTCCTCACATGTATCATATAGTTTTTATTATGATTGTTTTCATTATAACCATGTATTTGTATGTTATGTATATACATATTCCTTTAATTTTTGTCTGCAGTCTTTAATATTTTTTTTTGTATAAATATCAAGTTTTATTTTCATTCATGCTGTTGTAATGATGCACTGTCTCACATCTTGTTAATATTCCTCCTGCTGTGTTCATAATATGTTGCCACACTTATTTTTATGTTATACATTTATTTTATAAAACACTACAATAATAAAAGAGAAAAACACTCCTAGAATTATTTTAATATACACGTCGTAGCATGATACTTTTTATGCATACAATTTTAAACTTGCACCACGAACTGCACAGTAGAGTGTTTAAAGTATGTTGATGCGGTCTTTTTACCCATTGATGTTTCACGTGTCCCATAAGGTAGCATCTACATAGCTAGTTGATATTGTTGCTGTTGATTACATATCATACATAAAAATGTATACAACGTTTATCAAGCAAAAAAAAATTTAACTCGGCTAAGATGAATCTATGAGTGCCCTTCACATTACTCATAATGGCTGCGAATTTTTACTCTTAGCTATGCGAAAGCAAGGCAATAATTATTTTTCATCAAATTTTTTTCTTCATGAAACTTTTTTTTTTCAACAATTTTAATTTTTTTATAATTATTTTTTTCATCAAAAAATTTTTTTTTCATTAACAAATTTTGTAATGCAAATCTAAGACTAAAGATTTAAAAAGAAATACTAAGGGTACCACACTGAGAAAATTTACAACTCTGTAGGAAAAAAGTTAAAAATAGGTTAAGTTCGGCCAACAGATACATCTGAGTAATGTAAAATGATTATAATTTCCGTTCTCATTAAAAAGATCGATCAAATAGCTGATTTTATTCTGGCACACTAACAGTGACAATCGAAAAGTGCTGACGAAGGAAGTGTGGATTATTCCGAAAGCTTCCAACATTTCCACTTGGCCTGTGTTGTCAACTAATTTTTCTCAGATTTTCACGGAGGCTCCTGAAGTTTGGCATACATGTTGGGCATTTACCTTGTCAGGTTGGTATTGAAACCCAGCAAAATCGGTCCATTGATTCAAAAGTTATGAGCAAAAGAGTGAATTTCGGCAAGGGTTTTTTGCGAATTTACGAGATAAAAAACACTACAACTTTCTAAAGACAATTCTGAGGATGCTGAAGCTTGGCATATATATTTGTCGTTCCCCTGAGCTGGTTTATATTGAAATTCAGCCAAATCGGTCCAGCGGTTCAAAAAGCTATTAGCAAAACCGTAAATTTCAGATTCGCTTCACCTTAAATCCACGTTTTGAAAACCCCAGCAAAATTTTCTGTTCCAAATAATCGGTTCCAGAACGCATCAAATTTCCCTGTAACCGGTTCTACTTAACATTCCAGAATCAATGATTTTTGTTTGAAATTGTCCCGAAAGCAATCGTTTTTTAGAGCAAGTAGTTTTTTTGAAAAATAATTTTACATAGAAAATGTTGTTGTGATTACCGTAGAATACATTCAAGAATCTATTGAACCAGGAATTTGTTCCAAAAAATTTTCTTGGGACCCGTTAAACATGTTTTAAAAACATTGGTAAGTCACAAAAATATTTTACAACGTATTTTTGTCACTCAGAAATATTTTTACACTAAAACAACAAAAAAAAAATACACTCGAAAAAAATTTTGCACTCAAAAAAAAAAATTTGTAAATTATTTTTTTTTTTCAAAAATTAGTAAAAAAAAAAAGTTTTTTTACACAAAATAAAATATTTCTAATCACAAATGTTATTTTTTTCACGTTAGAAAATTTACTATAAATTAAAAAAGGCATTGTGGAGAGTATTCATAGATTCGGCGAAGTCGAATTTAACTTTTCTACTTGTTTTTTTTTATCAAAATTTTGTTTCATCCAAAAAAAAAATTTTTAACAAAATTGTTTTTCCACAAATTTTTTTTTTTAAATAATATTTTTTTTTATCTCTTACATCCACGCCAACAAAATGATCGTACTGAAAAATATTTTTTTACTTGTTACACCTTTTGTCTTTCCGTTTGTTACGCCGTCTGTATAAAACACGATTCAGTCCGAAAAAAATGCTAGACTCCTGAAAATTGGCAGGGGTATATATCATGGTCATAGGCCGTTTAGGTTCGTAAAAGGGCAAAAAGGCCCAGGGGAAAATACTTTCCCTTGAAGATATAAGCAAACCTCTAAAGCGCAATTTTTGACATGTTTTTTTTGTGATTTTGGTTTACAAATGAATCAATTGTATGCTAAAATGAGTTCAATGTGCAGCACTAAGACCCACGGGATCAGAAAGTGTCGTTTTTTTATCAATTTTAAAATTATTTTATAAAAAAATTATTTAAAAATTGACAACTGTATCACAGAAAGAATTGAAAACGAAAGTCAATTAACAACAAGTAAGAAAGCTATATTCGGCTGTGCCGAATCTTTAAATACCCTCCACAATGTTAACCAATTGGCCAAAATTCAATTTTCTCAAAATTGATTTTATAGAAAATCGTAAACACTTACAAGCAACAGAAAACATATTTTGTTTTGTGTACATTCATTTACCGTTATAATACAACAGATTAAAGTTAAGTTCAAAAACAAATTTAGCTAAAAATAGGATTTTTTTCAATTATTTTTTTGAGTTTAAATACAAAAACTTTCTTACAATATTGTACATGGAACAAAAAAATTATAACAATTTTTAACACAAAACCTATGTCAACCAAAAATATTTCCATTTTTGTAATTTTTGCCAAGAAAAGTGATGATCGGAACCATAGTGCAATGTAAATATTTAAAAATAAAAAAAAAAATATTTTATTCGTATGTATGAAAATTATATACAAACTAGCTATACCCGGTCCGCGTTGCTGGCCCTAAGAAAAAAACTGTTTTATATTGCATCTTAATTTACATATAGTTTCGGACAAAATTAAATCACTGGTCCGGGTCCAGCTAGTAACCTTTGGTTCCACCCTCGGTTAGCACTATCTATAAAGAAATATCAACAAAATCGGTTCAGCCGATTTTGCGTGATTTCGAAACAGACAGACATAACGTTGAGTATAGTACAAAGGGCGTGCCATTTAACGCATTTTTTATTGAATCGTGATAGTCTAAATTTCCATGCTGCATCCTCGATTAGTACTATCTGTGCTGCAAATTTCATTGACATCAGTTTTGCCGTTTTTGTGTGATTGGGAAAGAGGAGGAAATAACTTTTTATTTATGAAAAACGGGAGTGACATTTTATACCCTTTTGCCGAATCGCGATCTACATATGACCTACTGTTCCGATCGGTTAGTTTTATCAGTAGTGGCAGATTCGGCTTATTCGTTTTTGCATGATTTCAAAATAGGCAGATAAAACGTTCAGTATAAAACAAAGGGGCGTGGCAATTTACGCCTCTTTGTTCAATCGTGGTCAGTATAGTACAAAGGGCGTAGCAATTTTGATCCCTTTTTCCAATAACGATCTTATATGGCCGACATATGCACTTGGTTAGCACTGTATGTAGTGAGAATGTCAAGAGAATCGGTTCAGCTGTTTTTGCGTGATTGCGAACCAGGCAGACAATGTCCAGTATAGTACAAAGGGGCGTGACATTTTACGCCCCTTTTTCCAATCGTAGTATAACATGACCTATAGTTCCGCACTCGGTTAACTGAAAATTTAATTAAAATCTAATCAACAGTTTTTGCGTTATTGCGGAGCATGCAGAAATAACATTCATGGCATTTTACGTTCATTTGTCCGATCACATTCTAATTTGGCGTATAGTTAGTACCCGGTTGGTACTATCTTTGGTTTAAATTTCATCAAAATCGTTCCATCCGTTTTCTATATATAGATGTCATTAGTGGTGCAATGTAAAAAATAGATTTTGCCCACCCCTCCGCCCACAGACAAAAAATCATGGCATTTTACGCCAATTTGTTCGTTCACGCTCTAATTTGGCATATAGTTAGTACTCGGTTAGTACTATCTTTGGTTTTAATTTCATCAAAATCGGTCCACCCGTTTTGTTTATATAAAGATGTTATTAGTGGTAGAATGTAAAAATTTGATTTTGCCACGCCCCTCCGCCCACAATCAGAAAATCAAAAATCTGACCGGACAGTGTTACTCCCCAGGCTATTCTGAATATTCCCTGAAAATTTCATCAAGATCGGTCCAGCCGTTTTCGAGTCCATACGGAACATACATACACACATACATACATACATACATACATACATACACACATCCATTTTTATATATATAGATTATGAAAATTATATAAAAGCAACCACGTGTATGACACATACTATGTATTTTTTTCTTCTATTGATACAAATAACAACTCACAAGCCAAAAAGCATCAACAACTACAAAATGGCGCGCTGCCACGCCATTTCATGGAGGTTTATATTGAAACTCATCTCAATTGCTCATAGCTTCTTAACCCCTGCACCGATTTTGCTATAATTGGCACCAAAATAACCAGAAAAACTTTGAGAACAATAAAATATGAACCTATTTAAAATTTTATTTGAATATGTTAACCATGAGCCAAGATAAATCATTTTAAAATTTTGGGTTAAATTTCTGGTGCCTCGCCCCATTGTGCGATTCCACCCAAATTTTTTGTGAGTGTTAGGAATGATAAAATTACATTAAATTCCAAGTTTCGTTCACAATCATTCTACAGGTGTCAAGTTAAAGCATTTTTTTGTGTAAAATTCACCATAATTTTAGAGGTACCTTAACATTTTCACTCATAACTTTTAAAATACTTAACCGATTTCAAAAGAAATACATCAGTTTCTGCCTAGGAGAATTACGCAACTTTTTATACCCCAAGCGTTTAAATCGGTTCTGGATTACTGCCAAAAACGTGATTTCAACAGACAGACGGACAGACAGACAGACAGACAGACAGACAGACAGACAGACAGACAGACAGACAGACAGACGGACATCGCTAGATCGACTTAAAATCGATCAAGGATCATGAATATATATACTTTATGGGGTCCTAAACCAATATTTCAATGTGTTATATACGGAATGACAAACTTATATATACCCTCTATCACCAGAGTGGAGGGTATAAAAACGCGTATTCAATTAATTTTATAATTGAAACTCCCCGATGAAGAAAATTGTTATATTAATCATCAAATATATGTTATATTAATCATTTCAATTAATCACTTTTTCGATTTTGATCAAAAATTTGATAAATTTTTTATTTAAAGTCAATTAAAATAATGATTGATTTAACAAATGAATTTTAAGCTTATGGAAAAATTATGAAGATATTCATATTTTTTGCTATCCAATATGTTGCCGACAATAAAAAAAAAGTAAAACCCTAGTATAAAATATATTTTTGTATTAATGTATTCAAATAAATTGAAGCGAAAAAAAATCTGATATGCTGAAAATTTGTGTATTGATAGTTAAAGAAAATAACAAAAATGTTGATTACAACAATAATTGACTCATTTAAATTTTGTTGATCAATAGATTTGATTGAAATTTTTTGTACTACATATTCATTTTTACAGAGAGACTGCTTTCCGTCCGTTTGTGGAAAGCACGATGCAGTCCAACTCAAAAGAGCTGGACTCCTGGAGCTCGATGCAAATATTTTTTATTGTAATAGTTCCGTTGAGTTAAATTGTAGAATTTCTTAGTCGACTAAGTTTTGTAAAAATTACCAACACAAATAAATTTATGGCAGAAAACAACTTTTTTAAAAATTATTCTATGAGAATATCATAGTTTTAATATGTAAAGGAAAAAATTACCTCGAGCTAGAATAAACCTACTCAAAATATAATGTGCTCGATTCTGGAATACGATTTCTCCATTCACTTAATTTTTAAAAAATTTATATTCTTTCGAATTTTAAGATTTTTAAATTTGTTCTTGTAATTATTAAAGATATTAACTAGATCTTTAATTGTTACAAGAAAAAAAAATGTAATTCTTGGAATTTGAAAGGATATCAAATTTTTAAAAATTAGGTGAATGGTGAAATCGTATTCCAGAATCGAGTACAATATTTTTAAAGTCGAAAGATACCATTTTTATTTTTTAATAAAAAATAATCAGAATTTGAGTGAAACATATTTATGTTAGAAGTAGTTCAAAGTACCCTGGACCCTGTGCATTATGAAAAGTCATATTTTACGCCGCCCAATTTTCTGCCCTCCTAAGAAAAAAGGTGACATCACCATTTTAGTATTTTTAAAATATTGCAGTTTTGTTACCGTGAATATAAAAAAACAGTTTTAATAATAATAAAATTGTATAGCTTTCATAAAAAAGTCGTAATAAAACTATTTTAATCACGAAGGGGAAAGTGTCCGCCAACGCCTCCCAACGACCACCACCCAAAAAAAAGTACCTAAGAATTTTTTTTTACATTTAGTTTTAATTTTTTTTTTTTTGTACTACTATTTTTAAAAAAGTAAAACAATTTATATATATGTCCTTTATTTATTTAAATATGTACACTACTTATACTTTAGTATAACTTATATAATTTTGGTATAACTAGTAAATACTTAAATATAATGTTCACGAGGAACATAGGGCGTTAACAAACTCTCTCCAACTATTTCTATCTCTTGCAAGTAACTTGATTTGATTCCATGTTGTTTGAGCTGATTCGAGTTCTTTTCTTGTGCAACGTGTCCATGTGTTACGAGGTCGCCCTGGTCGGCGTTGACCTTGGGGGTTCCAATCAAGGGCTTCTCTAGCAATATCGTTCTGTGGTCTTCTGAGGATATGACCGATCCATGTCCATTTACGTCTTCGTATATCGAATTCGATTGGACAACAACCAGCCTGCTGCCAAAGATCTTCATTGGATTTGGCCAGAAAATATTTAATATTTGCCTTAAACATCGATTTACAAATGTCTGAATCTTCTTTAGGGTGAGTTGCGTGTAGCTCCATGTAGTACATCCGTAAAGCAAAACTGATTTAACGCTGCAGTTAAATATCCGCAATTTGGTTTTTTTCGAGATGTTTCTAGCACGCCAAACTTTATAAAGCTTATGGAAGGCGGTACGTGCTTTATTATTGATGTTAGAAAAAGTTCATAGTCCTAGTTGTTTTGGCACGCCCCATTGTGGGCTTGAATATTAAACATTTATTTAAATTATGATGAAATTGTATTACTTTAGCACAAAAATCATAAATTATATTTTTAGAAACATTAAGAGAGGCCAAATGGCTTCCCCCACCCACCAAAAAAAAAAAAAAACACTGCTGCATTTTTTTGTTTTTTAAGGGTATAACAGATTCGGCACAGCTGAATTAAGTACTTTTATTCAGTTCTAGACCGATATTTCAAGGTGTTACAAATCGAATGATATGCTGGTGTTTACCCTCTATAACTAAGAGGGTATAAAAACTATCATGTTCATATGTATAAATAAATGAGTGGAGGAGATGTGCAAGTGGTTCGGCTATTAAGTTGACATACAAAAAATAAGTTTTTACAATGGCAATCTTGCCAAAAATTGCACTTTTTCGGAATTTGTGAGTGCTACAATATTTTGTTTACTTTCACGTTACCATTTCCAATTTATAAATATTTCGTAGTGTTTCGCTGCATTAAATTTCATTCATTTCGCATGCAGTTTTCATTGTTCCTTTACAACAGTTGTGTTATTTACATATATTTTGTATATGCCTGCGTGTCTCTTCAGAGGTTGCATGTATGACAAATATGTTGAATGTGCTGAATTTGGTTGCAAAATATATATTCTGTTGTCGGTTACAATAATATTTGAGAAATTTTATAATAGCTGCACGATTTTGTGTGCTCGTTGTTGTCGTAAATGCATCAAGCATTTACAATTTTTTTTTTTATGTCAAGCGTATTGTTATATAAAATGGAAATCCAAATTGTTGTCTTTATTGCGTATAACAGGCAATTATGGTCTGCTTTTTGGTGGTCTTTTAGTTGTAGACGACTGCTGGGAAATATTTATAAAGTAAATTTATTTATATTTTTTTTTTAATTACTGGCTGAGGAAAATAGTTTGTGGGTTTTAATTTTGGATTCCTGAAGGTCATAATAGTTTTGAAAGTATTTATAGATTTAAATATACACACAAAAAAAATATTGGTTAAAAATGTTCAATTAAATCTAAAATTTAAATGAATCAATTATTCTTTTGATCTCAACAACTTTGTCTTAAGCTTACAATTCATTTGTTAAATCAATCATTATTTTCATTGACTTCAAAAAAAAAATTTGATTACAGTTTTGATCAAAATCAAAACATGTTTGATTGGAAAAATTTTCAAAAAATCAACTATAAATTTGATGATTGTAATAACAATTTTTTTCATCGGAGTAGTTTCAATCAAAAAATAATTGAAATCGCGTTTTCTGTTATTGGAATTCGATTTCAGTTCTATGTGTAAATGCTACAAAGCAATATTACGGGGTTTTTTTTTAATTTTTGCCACGCCCGCTAGGCAGGGCCGTCTAAAATTCTAGCGGGTCCATGGAAACACAAGAATTTGGGAACCCGTTAGAAAGTAAACAAGTATAAAAGTTAAATTCGACTTGGCCGAATCTATGAATATCCTCCACAATTTCAAAAAGATTATTGCAAAAAGTTTTATTTAAAAAGAAAATTACTTTTAAAAAAAAAAAAAAAAATATTTTTTGAAAAAAAAATTTCCGCGAAAAAAAAATTTTGGTAAAAAAAAATCCGCGTTTTTGTTATTTTTTTGTCAAGATATATGTTTGTACTCGTTTAAATATCATTCGGTGTTCAATTATGTTCACATATCGCTCATTTACTTGTATAGTGTCATAACTCAAAATATGTCGTTTTTGGGTAAACAATACAGAATTATTTGTTATATCCTGCTTTATATTGTGTCAAAAATTCGTATTAATATCTTTTAAACTCGCCGTTTGAGAAGGGAATACGCCATTATAACTTTTTCTATGTACGGACCTTTTGCAATGCAAATCAAGTTTCAATTGTAAACTTTTAACAGGTTTTCTGTAAAATCAAACATTTTGCGTTATGACACTATACAAGTAAATGAGCGATATGTCAACCAGCAGCCGAATTCAAGCATTTGTATTTTTAGGTTATGTTGAATAAAAAAATTTTTGAGGTGTCCTTACATTTTACACTTATGTTTGTATTAAAAAAAAAAAACTTAAAAATAAAGTTAAATCCTTTATCTAATTTTCACTTCTTTAACATATTTAGCATAATAGTTAATTTTTACAATCATGCAATTTAAAATTGTTACACAAAAACCATTTGGTATACATTTAACATTTTTAAAACAATTCCAGTCTCAAAAAACACAACCCAATAATCTACTTCCTTCAAATGACATTTTTTTTTTTGTGAACACAGAGATAATGTATAAATTGGCAGAGAACTTGAAGAATTAATGCTTGACTTTTAAGCTTCAAAAAAATGTCATCATATTTCTAAGTAAGTAATTTCTTTCAATGAAGGACAGGAATCAGATGCAGGAGTACTGCAATATAATCAGTCAGATTTCGAGAAGTTTTAATGTTGTCACTCTTTTAATTCCTGCAAACGTACTGAAAATTTTCATATACATTTGTGTGTCTGATTGTGCTTTTTTGGATTAACAACAACATAAAGGTGTAAAAACTCGACCATTGAGTAATTTGCAATTTACCAAATACACATACACATTAGAGTGTCATTTATTGTATGAAAAAAATGTTTTTGGATTCGGCTGAAATTATTTTAAATGAAACTTTGTCTCAAGCTCTATGAAAGGGTCAAGGAAAACCAATTTTGAAATTTTTTCTAAATTTCTTGAACGTTGGAAAAACCGTCATTTTCTGTAGTAGCAATATCTCGAAAACCGTACAAAGATTTTTAAATTTGTTTGATATTCGTATTAAAATTTATAAATATGATATTCTCGTATTGCAAGACAATTTATTTTATACCCTCCACTCTAGTGATAGAGGGTATATATAATAGGGTGGGGCGATTAGTAAGGAAGGAAAAAAATCTTAATGGGCGCTTCGCGTTTCTGATTCTTGGGATTGTACTGAGCAAAAAAGTCAACTAGACCATACGTCTACGGTGAAAATCGAGCCTCCCGATTTTGACTTGAAGTTTTTTCTCAGACTTTATTTTTTTTGGAAAATTTGCAAATTTTCTTGGGCTCATATTTCGTAAACTATTTGAAATTTTGTCTTATTTTCAAAAGTAAAGTTGTAGCTATTGTCTCGGGCTACAATTTTTCTGAACATATTACTTAGAAAAAACTTCGTTTTCATGGTCAAAAAAATCGAAAATGTAGAAAATTCACCACTTTTTGTAATTTTTTTTTGATATTTTGGCCTATAACAGCCAAACCATTGAGATTTTCGATCCAATACTAAGACAAAAATTGTAGCCAAGACAATAGCTAAGAACTGTCTAGTACATCCCAAAAGCATTAGAACGCTCCTCCAGGCAGTTTTAGCCTTGTGAAAGTGCAAATTTTTTGTGAAAATATTGATAAATTACCATTTTCAGTTGTTGATAGCGCAAAATCATAAAAATGTTCTATTTCTTATTTTTTCCACTTTTTTTATCCAAAAATATAATGTTTTTTTTTTTTTGTTTTGTTCAATATTTATTTTGAAAATTCATTTAAAGTACAAAGTAATTGTATTGGTAGAGACAAGGTATGAATCATGAAGAATTCCAATTTAGTGTATTTTTCATTCAAAGATTGCCTTCCAAATCTTTTCGAGATTCCATACACTAAAAAAAAAACTGTAATGTTAGCAAAAAAAGATTGTAAACCTACAAAAAAATTTGCTAATTTTGAACCCACATTTTTTTTTTTCCTAAAGTTAGCAAAAATATTTTGCCAATAATTAGTTAACAAAATTTTTTTTTTTTAACCTAGTTCATACACATCTGAGGACCCCATTGGGTTCGGACCCGATAGGTCCAGACCCCGATGGGCCTAGACCTAGTTGGGTTCCTTTAAAATCGTCATAGTTTTTGATCCAAAACTTGTGTCCGTTTTGCTCTACCTTGCTTAGTTTTTGAGATACGTGATTATAGGGGACCACTGGGGTCTTGAGAATTAAAAAACTCGATAACTTCAAAAATATTACGCTGAGAGCTTTTGAGTATTTTTTGTTACTTTTTGTTGTGTCGGCAATATTTACAGAGATATGAGCATTTTAAAATTTTCGGGAATGCTAACTTTTTTGGATCCAAAGTTAGGGCCCATTAGGGTCCACACAAGTGAAGAGGACTGGCGATACTATGCCCGAGAACCAAAAATGCCCGAGAACCAAAAATGACCTCCATTTTGCTCTATCTGGCTTAGTTTCCGAGATAGCGCCATTTTAAGTTTTCTGAAAATAAAAAAAAATTTACCATTTATTTTGCTAATATTAGCAAAAAAGCTTGTTAAAATTTGGTCAATTCTCAATTTTAAATCTATCAAAAAAAATAAGTTCAAATTTTGTTTAAAATTGCTAATACGTTTAATGAAGTTTACAAGATATTTTTGCTAACATGCTAATCTCAACTAAAAATTTGCTAAAAGTTAGCTATCCACCATTAGCAAAAAAAAAATAGTAAATCTACTAATGTATTATTTTGAGTGTACGAGGCGCTTTCTTCAAGAAGAATTCCAATTTAGTGTATTTTTCATTCAAAGGTTGCCTTCCAAATCTTTTCGAGATTCCATACACTCAAAAAAAAAACTATAATGTTAGCAAAAAAAGCTTGTAAACCTACAAAAAAATTTGCTAATTTTGAACCCACTTTTTTTTTTCCTAAAGTTAGCAAAAATGTTTTGCCAATAATTAGTTAACTAAATTTGATTTAGAGGACAAAGCATTGTTATTTTAACCGCCATTTACCAGGAAAATTCCCTATGAGCATTTACAACAATACCTCGAATGTGTAGATGATGAAGATCCACCATTTCCAGACCCGCTAATACCTTGTCATATTCAAGGTACGGAGCGTCATGTCCAGCTACTAGCTAGTAGTCATGTCCAGCTACTAGCTAGTAGCTGGACATGAAGGAATAATGCCATCTGTATCTGAAGGCCGAAAGAAAGCGCCTCGTACACTCAAAATAATACATTAGTAGATTTACTATTTTTTTTTTGCTAATGGTGGATAGCTAACTTTTAGCAAATTTTTAGTTGAGATTAGCATGTTAGCAAAAATATCTTGTAAACTTCATTAAACGTATTAGCAATTTTAAACAAAATTTGAACTTATTTTTTTTGCTAGATTTAAAATTGAGAATTGACCAAATTTTAACAAGCTTTTTTGCTAATATTAGCAAAATAAATGGTAAATTTTTTTTTATTTTCAGAAAACTTAAAATGGCGCTATCTCGGAAACTAAGCCAGATAGAGCAAAATGGGGGTCATTTTTGGTTCTCGGGCTCTCCATAGTATCGCCAGTCCTCTTCACATGTGTGGACCCTAATGGGCCCTAACTTTGGATCCAAAAAAGTTAGCATTCCCGAAAATTTTAAAATGCTCATATCTCTGTAAATATTGCCGACACAACAAAAAGTAACAAAAAATACTCAAAAGCTCTCAGCGTAATATTTTTGAAGTTATCGAGTTTTTTAATTCTCAAGACCCCAGTGGTCCCCTATAATCACGTATCTCAAAAACTAAGCAAGGTAGAGCAAAACGGACACAAGTTTTGGATCAAAAACTATGCCGATTTTAAAGGAACCCAACTAGGTCTAGGCCCATCGGGGTCTGGACCTATCGGGTCCGAACCCAATGGGGTCCTCAGATGTGTATGAACTAGGTTAAAAAAAAAAAAATTTTGTTAACTAATTATTGGCAAAATATTTTTGCTAACTTTAGGGAAAAAAAAAATGTGGGTTCAAAATTAGCAAATTTTTTTGTAGGTTTACAATCTTTTTTTGCTAACATTACAGTTTTTTTTTTAGTGTATGGAATCTCGAAAAGATTTGGAAGGCAATCTTTGAATGAAAAATACACTAAATTGGAATTCTTCATGATTCATACCTTGTCTCTACCAATACAATTACTTTGTACTTTAAATGAATTTTCAAAATAAATATTGAACAAAACAAAAAAAAAAAAAAACATTATATTTTTGGATAAAAATAGTGGAAAAAATAAGAAATAGAACATTTTTATGATTTTGCGCTATCAACAACTGAAAATGGTAATTTATCAATATTTTCACAAAAAATTTGCACTTTCACAAGGCTAAAACTGCCTGGAGGAGCGTTCTAATGCTTTTGCGATGTACAAGACAGTTCTTAACAATTGTCTTGGCTACAATTTTTATCTTACCATTGGATCGAAAATCTCAATGGTTTGGCTGTTATAGGCCAAAATATCAAAAAAAAAATTACAAAAAGTGGTGAATTTTCTACATTTTCGACTTTTTGACCATGAAAACGAAGTTTTTTCTAAGTAATATGTTCAGAGAAATTGTAGCCCGAGACAATAGCTACAACTTTACTTTTAAAAATAAGTCAAAATTTCAAATAGTTTACGAAATATGAGCCCAAGAAAATTTGCAAATTTTCCAAAAAAATAAAGTCGAAGAAAAAACTTCAAGTCAAAATCGGGAGGCTCGATTTTCACCGTAGACGTATGGTCTAGTTGACTTTTTTGCTCAGTACAATCCCAAGAATCAGAAACGCGAAGCGCCCATTAAGATGTTCAAATCGCCCCACCCTAAATATATAAGTTTGTCATTCCGTTTGTAACACCCCGAAATATTGGTCTAGGACCCCATCATGATCCTCGATCGATTCTAAGACGATCTAGCGAAAGACTTTACGAAGGCTCCTGAAGTTTGGAATATATGTTGGGGATTTACCTAATCAGGTTGGTATTGCAATCCAGCGAAATCGGTCCAGTGGTTCAAAAGTTATAAGCAAAAGACTGAATTTCGGCAAGGGTTTTTCGTGAATTTACGAGATAAAACACACGGTAACGTTCGAACGACAACTCTGAGGATGCTGAAGTGTGGCATATATATTTCGCGTTTCACTGATCTGGTTCGTTTTTAATTTCACCCAATCCGGTCCAGTGGTTCTAAAGATATAAGCAAAACCCTGAATTTCAGATGGGTTTCACCTAAAATTCACGTATTGAAAAACCCGAGTTTTGAACAAGTAGAAAAGTTAAATTCGACTTTGCCGAATCTATGAATACCCTCCACAATGCATTTTTTTTAATGGGTAGTACATTTTTTAACGTGAAAAAATTAACAATTTTGATTAAAAATATTTTATTTTGAGTAAAAAACTCTTTTTTTGTCATTTTAAAAAAAAAAATTACTATTTTTTTTTTTTGAGTGTAAATTTTTTTTCGAGTGTAATATTTTTTTTACTGTAAAAATATTTCTGAGTGAATGCACGTACGTATGTACACAAACTATTGTAACTTTTGTAAAAAAAAAAAACTAAATTTTTTTTTGTGTACATTTTTTTTTGAGTGTAAAATTGTTTTTTGACTGTAAAATTTTTTTTGAGTGTAAAGTTTTTTTCGACTGTGGTTTTTAAGTTACCAATGCTTTTAAAACTAAAAAAGATTAAAAAGCATTGCTTAAAATTTAAACAAGTTTGAAAAGCATTGTTTAGTTACCACCAATGCTTTTAAAACTTGTTAAAACACGTGGCATTTTAGATGAAACTAATTTGAAATTCAGGGTTTTGCTTATAACTTTTGAACCACTGCACACTGGTCGATCCCATTGGCCAAAAATAAAAAAATCAAAGTCAAAAGTTTGTCGCCAAGTGTGTCATCTCTATTTCTAATAAAAAATAAGGTTTTAAAATTTTGAGCTGTTTCTGTTTTATTCTAGCTGTACTCTTTAAGAACAGCTTCAAAAGAGATGGCGAGTTAACAGTTGGTTTTTGCAGTGTGAAATTATGGAAAATTAGGTTCAACTTTCAATTATTTAAAACCATATAAAAAATTTTTTGTTGAAATAAATCGAAACTAATATTGAATTAGAAGGTATTAACTAAATTTTAAAATAATTACAATGTGTTTAGCCTGTTCTGGAGTTTGTATAAAATTAATAACTTTCCAGTGTCAATGTTAGTGTTTGTTCGTCAATATATTGAAATTTCTAATAGAGTTTTAGTTGTGTTCCCCCCTGAAATCTTTAATCGGACTTTTTTTGATTTATTAGTTAATATTTCAAGATTCTAAAATTGGTAATATCAGCTGCATTCTTTTGCATGTCTTTGAGTTATCACCCACAGACAAAGGTTCGAAAGAATTAATTCTTTAATTCAATTTTCTAATTCGAATTAAAAAAATAGAATTTGGCATTCCCTAAAATCATTCAACTTTCAAAATCACTGAATTAATTCTTTCAAGAATTCATTCCTTAAGAATGATCATTCTTAAGGAATGAACTATTTTTTTATCCAACTCAATCTACTACAAAGTGAATGGTCAAAGTTTCTTATCATTCAATTTTAAACAGTGAAGCGCAACACACATACACACACATTTATGCTTGTGTGGGAAGCAGCAGACGAGACGTCGACAAAACAACAGCAAATCGTTTACACACGAAGATGCTTAAAATGCACACAAGCAACACATTTATGAAAATATAAAGGGAATGAAATAAAAAAATCATCATTCAATTTGTAATAGATTTGAATGATGAACAATTTTGGTCATTCAATTGAATGATTAGCTTGCAAGAAATTAATTCTCTTGGGAATTAATTCAATTTGATTTAAGCTTTGAGAATTAAGCCTTTGAATTAATTCGTGTTGAATGCTAGTAAGGAATGATAATTCTAAACTTTTTAAAACAGAATTGAACTTTTTGGGAATTAATTCTCGATAGAATTAATTCGTTCGAAGCTCTGCCCACAGATCAAAACGGCCTCGTTGTTTGGATGTCAAACTTTGAATTCTTGTGTGGTGTTTTTTTGTCATGCATGTAAGAAATGTGATTGTTTATTTTCTTTTTAGCGGACTTTTAATTTTATTTTTTCTTAATTTTATCCTTATTAAGGGTAGTTTAGACCAGCAGACTTGTAAAACGACCTGTCAGTTTTTCTAGTACTTAGCGTGGCAGTTTTTTGAAAAATTTTGATTTTTGTTGAAGTTATGCTAATGTAAACTGAAAAAATGGAAAATTTTACATATTTTCATTAATTAAAGAAAATATTAGATCAAAATAATAAAATATGTGTACAAGAGGATTAATTAATTTACAAACAAAAAAAATTCATCAAAATCGGTTCAGTAGTTTTTGTTGTACAACTGCAGCCAATTTTATTCTTTAAAAAAACATACCACAATTGGGTGGCAACCCTGGCAATTCTCTTTGACCAAAATTTGAGTTATAAAAAGTTTTTAAAATATAACGATTTTTGTCTTTCATATAAAAAAACAGAATTAAAAATTATTGCGTATTTATTTTTTTATAGCTGTTTAAAAATTGTTAATATTAAGGCAGTTTTTTAGTAACAACCCCCCTTAACCTTTTTTTAATTTTTTATTACATACTATTTCATATTTAATAATTCAATATTTTTTTTAAAACTAATCTTTTAAAAAAGTTATGAATTAAATGTGAATTAAATGTGAATTAAAAACAAACTTTCGTTTTTCTTACGTGGGGTGAATGTGGGTGCTTGGGTACGGTAGGTGGTGGGGGTGGTTATGAGTCATCAACCACTCCCATTTTATCATTCAATAGTTCTGACATATTTAAAAAGCCGTGACCGAAGTTTCACGATGATACCTATACTTGAAGTATTTTTGGCCGCCATCTCCATAGAGCTCCGTCCACTGTGCACTGGACCGATTGAGCTAAAATTTAAAACCAAACAGACCCGGGGAACGGCAAAGATACATACCAAGCTTCAGTAGTCTCATTATTTGCTTTCGAACGTTATCGTGTTTTTTATCTCGTAAATTCGCGAAACACCCTTGCCGAAATTTACTCTTTTACTCATAACTTTTGAACCACTGGACCGATTTGGCTGGATTGCAATACCAACCTGACCAGGTAAATGACAAACATATATGCCAAACTTCAGTAGCTCTGTAAAGTCTTTCAAAAGTTAGCGTGTTTTCTACGGACAGACAGCCAGACGGACGGACGGACGGACGGACATCGCTAGATCGACTTAAAATCGATCGAGGATCATAAATATATATACTTTATGGGGTCCTAGACCAATATTTCGAGGTGTTACAAACGGAATGACAAACTTATATATACCCTCTATCACTAGAGTGGAGGGTATAAAAACAAGCTTTGAAAACAATGATAAGCCATAAAATTACTTAACGGAGTATTTTTGTCACTCAGAAATATTTTTACACTAAAAAAAAAAATTTATACTCAAAAAAATTTTACACTCGAAAAAAAATCAGCAAATATTTTTTTTTTTACAAAAATGACAAAAAAGACAAAAAAAAGTTTTTTATTCAAAATGAAATATTTCTAATCAAAATTGTTAATTTTTTCACATTTTAAAATTTACTATCCTTAAAAAAGGGCATTGTTGAGGGTATTCATAAATTCGGCAAGGTTCAATTTAACTTTTATACTTGTCTTTATACCCTCCAACTACAGTATTGGGGTATACTCACTTTGTCATACCGTGTGTAACGTATCAAAGTATCGGTCTAGGACCCCTTAAAGTGAATATATTTATAATCAGTGATCGATTCTAAGACATTCCGTCCTTCTGTCTGTTCGTCTGTAGTTAACACGATGCAGTCCAAACTAAAAGAGCTAGACCCCGACATTTGGCCTGCTCCTAGGCAGGTTAAGTTCGTAAATGAGCAATATCGGACCAGGGGGAAAAAGTTCCCCTTTGAAGAACTAAACCAACCTCTGAAAAATACCATTTTTTTAAAATGATTTTTTGTGTTTTTGTTTAACAAATGCAACATTTTTATGCTACAAGAAGTTTAAAGTCCTGCATTTAGTTAGACTCAGAGGATTAGAAAATATCGTGTTTTTCGGTTCTCCCCCTTTTGTGGGCGTGGTCTAACATTTTTTTTTTTTTAAATAATGATGAACTTATATGTCTTTAGTGCAAAAAGCATAAGAATGAATTTTTAATCATATATTTCGAGAGGAAATTTGTAAAACCCCCCCCCCCCCCAAAAAAAAAAAGAAAACGCCTCGGGATTTTTTTGCATGTTGGAGGGTATAAAAGATTCGGCACTGCCGAATTTAACACTCTAACATGTTTTTTTTTTAATTTTCAAAAACGAAAATCTGTGATCGCCGGCCGCCATGGATTATTTTGATCCGATTGTCCTCAATAATTTTAAAATCAAAAGTTGACGAAAAAACTTCACTCTAATACACATGCAAACTAATACACTGTACTCTGTAAAGTTAAACATAAACTTTTTGAAGTTGCTACCAATTTTAGCAAATAACTGTGTGTTTATTCAACTCTATTTTACAATACGATCCCAGCAAAAAAAATGTCAAGGAGAAAAATATATTATAAATTTTTTTTTTTTTATAAAAAAATGTTATAAGAAAAAATAAATTAAGAAAAATTTAAATGTTTATTAAAATTTTTACTTGGTAATTTATTTTAGCTGAAATATCTTTTTAGACCCTCGGTGAAATATTTTTTTGAAGACATTTTCACACATTTTTATAAGGACGAATTTCAAAATGATGTTCAAAAAAGTAATTCAAAAGTTCTTCTCTAAAAGCTGAACAAAATCTAGGTTCTTTTCATACGACTTCTTTCATATTTTGCTGGGATGTCTTGTTTATTTTTTGTTGCAGGTATTCTGTTCTATATTAAAACATAAAAAAATAAATATTGTTGTAGTTGCTACAGAACAAACTTTAACATCTCATTTTGTGGTTTTTATGTTCGTTTTAACTAGATTTACACCATT
Source organism: Pegoplata infirma (assembly GCA_963921195.1). NCBI lineage: Eukaryota > Metazoa > Arthropoda > Insecta > Diptera > Anthomyiidae > Pegoplata > Pegoplata infirma. The sequence continues at coordinate 33,824,671 of OY992537.1, forward strand.
ACAAAAATATCAAAGAAGGTAACTGGAAAATTAACTACGAATACAATTTCAGAAACAAATCCTCTTTATTGTTCAAAAATAAAATCAGGTTGACTTATTTTAGTTCATACCTATTGGTTAAAATAATTTCTGATAGAATTAAATAGAATTTTATTTATTTTCCCGTTTTTGAAATCCGTTTGGTTAAGCAACAAATAAGTTCTGATATATAAAAATATCTGATATTTTGATTTATTTTTCCTATAAAAATGGTTAATCATCAGATATTGAAATATTTTTTCCAATGATATCAAAAAGTTTTTGCTTAAAAAAAAAGAATCAGATTCAATGGAATTTTTCCTAAATAATAATTCTTAATCTCTCAGATATGTTAATTATTCTGAGATTTTTTTCTGTATAAAAAAATTTTAAATTCTAAGAAAACTGTTTTATGTATTGTTGAACTTTATATTTTATAACTGAAGTTTTAATTTATTTCGGTTTGAGTCCATATTAATTATTTCTGAGAAATAAGTGGAGATGTCGACAACTTTCGGAAGAAGCTAATCTTCCTTCATCAGCACTTTTCGATTGTCACTGCAGGTGTGTAAGATTAAAATCAGCTATTTAAACGTATATTAAGGTGAAAAAGATTACGGGAATTATATCACATTTCATTACCCATATGTTACGCTTAGCACGAACTTAATTAATCTATTTTTAACTTTTTCTAACAAAGTTGTAATTTCTTACACTGTAGTAGATTTTCTCAGAGTTGCAAGAAATATTTTATTTATATTAAAAAATTTTTTTTAGTCATTTTTGTAAATAAAAAAATCTATTTTTTTTTTGGACTGTAATAACCAGACCATGGGAACGACAAGAGTTCGAGAGTTTCCGGTTTTTTTATTTCTTAAATTCGCGAAAACCCCTTGCTGAAATTGACTCTTTGCTTCTAACTTTTGAACCATTAAACCAATAGTTCCCAACCTTTGATTCTCGCCCCACTGGGGGGTAATTTGAAGATTTCAGGGGGGCAACGAGCAAATTTATACAAAAATAACTACAAAAAACATTTTTTAGCAAAATTAACTACAAAAATTTTGTTAATTTTTAAAGATTTTTACTAGAAACTTAGTTTAAAATTAAAATTTTAAATTATTAGGGATGAGATTTTCATCCACTAAAAAATTGAAAAAAAAATTTTAAAAATTTTTTGAAACAAATAAATTTTAATTTGTGTTATTGCTAATTTATGCCAAAATATGCAAAAATATGCGCTTACAAGTTGGAAATATGCACAAAATATGCATTTTAAACCAAAATATGCAGAATATGCATTTTCACCAAATATGCAAAAACAAATCGATGCCATTTCAACGCAAATTTCTTGATTCGGAAAGATAATTGGTCTGTAATGTTTTAAGACTATCGACAAAAAACATGCACTCAAAATATTTTGTAGGCAAAAACAAATGAAAAACACACTTAAAACCAGTGAATAAACAATTGAAAACCATCCCAGTAATTAATCATTTATTTTAACAAACATCAACATTTATTTCTTACTGTTGACAAAATTTTTTAAAAAAAATAACATTAAACATTAAAAAATTACGTTTTTTTTACTATTTTTTACTAACAAATTCGAAAAAAATAACCTACAAAAACATTAAAAATTATTGATAGTTCTGTTATTTTTACCAACAAATTTCAACAAAAATAACCTACGAAAACTATAAAAATTAATGATTTCGTATGATATTTTTTACAATTTTTCTGTTAAATTATTTTTTAAGAAATTTTTTATAAAATTTTGGGGAATCGATCCCGCAATCAACTACATTCTGGCCAGACACTCTACCCATCGTGCCAAAGTCACTTGATACAAACATGTTTTTATATTTCTATAAATAATTTTTAAAATTTTTTTTCTACAAAAAAATAACCTACTTGTGTAGGTAAAAACTTAATAAAAATACCAACAATTTAAAAACAAAATACTTACACATATCATTAAAAATTTAAAGAATAATAAGTAATTTTTACTTACAGGACAAAAATAAATGACTTTAAAAATTAAATGTTAATGAAAGTCTTTATTTTTTAGTGTGTTATTTTTGAAACAAAGGACAGAAGTAGTCATTAATAAAAACTGAACATCAAATAAATGTTTTTTCTTTTAAAAACGACTAAACGGAAAACTTTTTAAATAAACTACAAACAGTTAATGACATAATTTTTTTAATGTGTGCATTTGCATGGAAATCACATCCCTACTTATTATACAAAAACTTCGCTGAACCAGTAGTAATTTTGTATTAGAAAGAAAAATGATAACAATAAACAATTTTTTTTTTTCAGTGTAAGGGGGACAAGGTGATTTTTTAAACTAAAAAGTGGAGCGTGGCGTAAAAAAGGTTGGGAACCATTGCATTAAACCGATTTCGCTGAATTGCAATACCAACCAGACCTGGTAAATGACCAACATATATTCTAAACTTCAGCAGCCTCAGTACTGTATTTCAAAAGTTAGAGTGTTTTTAACAGACATACGGATGAACTGACATCGCTAGATCGTCTTAAAATCGATTGAGGGTCATGAATACACTTAAAAAGAACTTTGTAAAATCATAAGAAAAGTTTTTAACTTTTTTTTTTGCTACTTCTTATTTGACAAGAATTCCTTGTTATTTTACAAGCATTTTACTAATAATTTTGTAATTTTACACGCTTTTTACCAAAAGAATTGTAAATTTTCAATTTTTTTGACGCGATAAAACTTACAAGGAGGTGTCGTGATTTTACTAGATTTTTTGCAACCTCCTATTTTACGAGAATACAATTTACGAACTTTTATGTAATTTTACAAGATTTTTACCAATAAAATTGTAAATTTACAACTTTTTTGGCAAAATAAAACTTAAAGAAAGTCTCGTAAATTTGTTAAATTTGTTTTTGTAAAAAATCTTAAAATTTGTAAAGTTACAAGAAAAACTGTAAAACTGCAAAAAAAAATGTAAATTTCGATCGAAAATTATTTGTTAAAATACAAGGAAAACTGTCAAATATTGGTAAAATGGGATTAAAACATATATAAAATAGAGCTTTACCAACTTTTAAGACAAATTTATGAAAATGCTTTAATATTCTATGGGGAACCCACAAGCCCGACTTTTCTTAAATTAAGATCAACTTGCTTAAATTTAGTAAAGTATTTTTTCAGTGCGTATAGCTTTCACCTTTTAATTAAAATTATTTAACAACAAACCCTCGCATACTGTTAATTGTTGTATTTTTTGTTACTTCTTCAGCTACAACCGCTTTTGAAGATTTTTTGTTTTTGTGGTTTATGATTTTGCATATTAAGGTGGAGTGATTAAAGTTTTTCTTTTCAATTCCTCATCACAGATTGTTGAAAGAGATCTCAGAATACTAAGATTGCAAAATCATTTTTAACCTCTTGTGATCTCGTGAAAACTTTGATATTCGGTATGTAAATATAACTGCTCAGATATAAAATTTTAGCTTAAATCGCTCTACCCTAATATACATACTTACCCAACAAACATCAATTCCAGCCTTTGAAAAAAAATCAAACTGGCACTAAATATCAAGGGTGTTTTTCAAATTGTTTTCAGTGACAAAAATTTAAACATTTAAACTAAATTTGAAACATGTTGGAAATATTTGTTTTTTCCTATACTATTAATTCTTTTCAAAAAAAATATAAACATCAAATTGATTTGCAATGTTTCTCAAACCTAATATCGAACATTGATTATGGGTGGAAATAATTTTGTTTTCAAATGTTGTTCAATTCCGAATTTCAAATTGTCAGAAAACTTAAAATTTTGTTTTAAAAATTAAGAAGAAAAATCTAGAAATTTTATGTATTTTTATGCATTTGTGCCAATTGATTGAATGCTGGGCAAATCCACCTCAAACCACACAGCATTCGGATTTGTCACCTTCGATTTAAATAAAATTTGACAAATATATTGCAAATGGATAGTGTTCCTAAAATCATTACCTTTCTGGCTCCAAAACCTTTCGGTTTTCGAAATATGGCGTCTTGAAAATTGGCAAAAACGTCAAATTTTCAATAAGGTGCACATACAAAGTCACCCATAACTTTAAAACTATAAAACCCACAATTACCAAATAGGTATCATTTGAAAGCTGAAAGTATTACCTTATAAGTGGCATGCACAATTTTTTCTTGTAACGAAAGGTCAAAGGTCATATTTCAAGGTCTAATGTTCAAAGACCTATGTCTCAAAATCCGATATTTTTAAAATTCTCAAAAAAATATATGATAACAATCAAGTCTTTCCCTACATTTGTATCAAAATTTCAGGGTGGACACTCATATGGTTCCAAAGTTACAGAGGAAAACGTGCTTGAAGTCAAGATTTTTTCTACGAGTTCATATGCAAAAGCTTACACACACGAATCAGCATAACATGCTAGCATGCTGCTAGCAGTAAACAAACAATGGGACGGACCTAAAAACTGAACCCATTATTTATTAATATTTCGACCTTCTGAATTTGATTTCATTATCAAAACTGAATTTCATCGTAGGGTTTTCTTGTTTTCTTACAAGGAAAACCTTCAAAGTGAACATACGTAATTTCTTTGAAATTTATGCCCATGAAAGACAACAATATCTAACATCGACCTGTCTGAGCTTTTTGGTCATAATTTAGTTTTAAAGGGTTAAACGGGAGTCAAAAATGACCGATTTTTAGTAATTTTAACTTTTAGGTACATTGATGCCACTTATATCAGATCCGTTTCATTTGAAAGAAAAATTTTGGCATCTGTTTGAGACATTTTATTTGTTGCATAACTGTTTTTGTTAAAAATGTATAGTTTTTTTTATAGTTTTTGTAAAACAAATTCATTATTGGTACTATTTTCTTTTTAAATTAAGCAATCACATGAATTTATTATTGGCAGTTTTTCTTACAGGTCGGGTTTCATTCGAATTTAAAAAAAAAATCTTTATTAGTGTGTCCAAAATAAAATAAGGCAAAAATTCAAAGAAGTTCGAAACAATAGTGTTTCCATTTCTAAACCATTTTTATGCTTGATTATATTCTTTTTTATGAGCTTTATTCCGCTTTGAACATACGGTTCCCCCACCCCATTCCTATTTCCCTACTATGGAAGAATATAGGTTTCGAATGAAACCGATCTGTTATATATGGCATCAATATAAAGTAGCTAAACTTTAAAATAACTGAAAATGGGTAATTTTTAACCCCGTTTAACCTGAATTTAGGCAGACAAGCTCAGACTGGTTGATTTTAGATTTATTTTTTCTAGCTTGTGTATAAATTTTAAAGAAATCAGGTATGTTCACTTTCGAGGACTTTCCTTGTAAAAGAACAAGAAAACCCCTACAATATAACTCAAAATACATAAAAAGTTTTAAGCCTTGTTCTAGGCCCGCACCTTTGTTTACGACTATGTATATTGTTTTGTTTGTGCAATATTTTTTATATGAACTCGTAGAAAAAACCTTGCCTTCGAGCACGTTTTCTTCTGTAACTTTGGAACCATATGAGTGTCCACCCTGAAATTTTGATGCAAATGTAGGGAAAGACTTGATTGTCATCATTTATTTTTTTTAGAATTTAAAAAATATCGGATTTTGAGATATAGGTCTTTCAACAATAGACATTGAAATATGACCTTTGACCTTTCATTAGAAGAAAAAATTGTGAACGTCACTTTTAAGGTAATCCTTTCAGCTTTCAAATGGTACCTATTTGGTAATTGTGGGTTTTATAGTTTTAAAGTTATGGGTGACTTTGTATGTGCACCTTATTGAAAATTTTACGTTTTTGCCAATTTTCAAGACGCCATATTTCGAAAACTAAAAATTTTTGGAGTCTGTAAGGTAATCATTTTATGAAAACAAACGCATGTGAAATATTTTTTGCGAATTTCATTAAAATCGGAGGTGACAAATCCGAAAATCACAGTTTTCTGTGCGGTTTGACATGGAATCACCCTGCTATAAGTATAAAAACTTGCATAAACGTTTAAAAAGTAAGTACACATGAGTTTATGAAAAAAAAGTTATACATTTAATAACGTCTTTTCTTTTCTTTAAAGATTTCGAATTTTAAAAAGCAGACGGCTGAAGAAGAAGACCTGGAAGGAGACGACCTCAAAAATGGCATTCGATGTAATTTTTTTATTAACAATTTTTAGTGCAAATAAATAGCAAACATTATTAAAATTCGTATTTACAGTTTTTTTAATAAAAAATAGTATTGAGGTTCATTTGAAAAATAATGTTAAATGAACATTATAAATAAGGCTGAGAATTCTTTGAAAACTACACTAAAATTCAATTAGATAGTAAGCATATTTTCAAGCTAAAAATATTTGTGTACATTGGAGAAACATTATACATTCAAAAAATCTCAAACTATATATCAAATCTAAATAAACTTGAAAATTTTACTTGAGAACTAACATGCCGTTTTCTTTGAGAATGCTATTGTTTTCACGTTGAGAACTATGTTATTTTCAACTGGTTTTCAAGGCTAAGGTTTAAATTTTAAACTTGCTATCAATATAATATTCAATGTATTTCAAAGGTAAATGTTTGTTGGGTATGTTTCACTCTATTTATGAATGTATGGGTGTCTATATTTTTAACAATATCGTATGCGACATGATGTTTATGTTATATGAGAATATACAAATTCTACACTCAAAACAAAACAAAGGCAATCAGCCGAAAAATCTAATAAAAACATAAATTTTTAGTTATATAAATCTCTTGATTTTAGCAGACGCGGATTAACAAATTTCTGTCTAGATGATCTAGGTAGAGTCAACAGAAAAATCTGTCAAAGGAGTAGTAAAATCTGCTGAAAGGGATTTGCCGTATTTATTTTCTAAAACTGGATTTTATAGCCAGTTGTAGTTTTTAGTTTTTATAAAAACGAAAAATTATTAAATTTTAAAGATAAAAAAACAGCAGATAAACTAACAAAATTATTTTTACATTTTGGCAAAATTGAGTGTAAATAATTTAAATATCAAAAAAAAAAATAAAGAAAAAATCTTACTTAAATATTACAAAAAAAAAAAAAAAAACTTTTTGTATTATTACAATATAATCTGCTGAAATAAAAACAAAAATATCGCTATCCGAATCTGTAAAATTATGGAATAAAATCAGTTGTTTTCTTATACGGAACGGCAAAAAATTTAGTTAAAATATTAATTTCAGCAGAAAATTTTGTTAAAAGTTTTTAAATTCAAACTGAAAGTAGTTTTACAGATTTTTTCTTCTGATTGTAGTACAGTACGAGTAACACTAGTCGACTGGAGTACATGTTAACCATTATTTTTTGCATTTTTTGTGTCATTATAAAATTTAGAGGTTTTAACAATGACACTCATACGTACACACACATATTCTGTATGACAGTGTGAATAAATGTGTATTAGCGTGTCCCGAAAGTAGGTAATTTTGGGATTTCTTTAAATAATTACGGAGAAAAATTAAAAAAAGCAATTAAAAAATTTGGATGTATCCTTCAGAGCGCAACCCGGGCTAAAAGTTGGCATTCGTGGTGCATTTTGTAAAAAAAGAAGTATATTTCAACATGATAATGTTTTTAGGCTGGTGTCTAATTTTGAAAATAATGCAGGACACCACGTCAGTTTGATAATATAAGCTCCCAACTTTCAAAAAAGAAAATAAGAATTTCTGTTTTCATTTTCTTAAAACCAAAAAGGTTTGTAAATTCGATTTGTAACTTGGATAATAATTTACCTGATGGTAAATAAAACTGTTTTTTACCAGCTGGTGAATAGGGTTATAACTTTTTTTGGAAGTCATTCTCCGAAGGCTCTATCTTATGGGCAATATTGTATTAATGATAAAAAAAACAATTTCAGTTCAATTTGGTAAAAAAAACCTCACGCACCGAAAGCGATTTCTAAAATGCCTTAAATGATTTTTTTCATTAATTTTTTAATAACATTTTTTTTTGATTCATAATTTTTTTTAACAAATTTTTTTTTCAATAAAATTTTATTTTATTTATCAATTTTTTTTTTCGTCGTTTTTTTTTATATTTTTTTTTCATCAAATTTTTTTTCTTCAATTTTTTTTTCATCACATTTTTTTTTTCATTACATTTTTTTCATCAAATTTTTCAATTGAAGGGCTTATTGTAAAAACTCGATAAGCAACATTTCATTTTATGGCGATGATATTTGTACTAAGGGTTTTAGCTAGACTTCTGCCAAAAATCTGTCTGTGGAACATCAGTAGAACGCGAAGAACACCAAAAAATAAAATGTTGCTTATCAAGTTTTTGCAGTAAGCCCTTCAATTCATCAATTTTTTTTATCAGATTTTCCTTTTTCTCAAATTTTTTGCTTTGTTTTTTCATGATTTTTTTTTTCAATATTTTTTTTTCTTCAAATTTTTTTCCATCCTTTTTTATCAATTTTTTATTTTTATCAAAAAAAAAAAATTTTATCCAAAATAGTTTTTTACTCAAAAAATTTTTGTTCTCACCAAAAATTTAGTTTTCATCAAATTTTTTTTGTCATAATTTTGTTTTTCGTAAAAAAATAATTTACTTTTTTCCTTTTTTTTAACCAAAACTACTTTTTTACCAAGTCTAAATTTTTGACATAAAAATGTTCCATTTGTTTAACAAAAACAAGTGAGAGTGTTAAATTCTTCGGAGTCGAATCTTTTATACTCTCACTTAAGTAATACACTCATTTACTAAATTTACAGCTCTTTTAGTTTGGACTGCATTTTATTTTCCACAGACAGATGCACTGTGGCTGAAATCACTGATCTAGCGGCGCTTAAGTCAAAATTAAAAAATTAAGATCGATAAATGTTTTTGCACTGCATCGTTTACCTATACGTTACAGAAAAAATTTACGTTTTTACTTTTGTTTCGCTTTCAATATTCGCACAGCTGTAAGCTGTCAAATATACATTTTTTGCAGCAAATGTATTAAAGGAATTTGGGGCCTAATTACTCAGTGAGTTTTTCTTGACACTTTTAAGTCAAATGTTAATACATTTTGAGCCAAAAGGTTTTAATTGAAAGTAAAATGTATGTTTTAAATTAAACAATAAATGTTTGTGGCCTGTGTGTATCTAGTTTATTATTAGTGCATTATAGAAGTTGACATTTGTGATATAAACTATAGTTTCATGGACTGCAACTTTTGAAATTCGATCGTATTCGGTCCAATTCCTGTTTTGTTTATTATTTTGGGTTATTTTTGTTGTGACGTTTCAGTATGGCGTGCTAGATCGCGCAAGTTGTTCGGTTTTTTAGGGTCCATCTGCCTGTCCAGTATAAACGCGAAACGGACCACAATTTTCAATCGATTTGGCTAAAATTTAAAAATTAAGATTTTTTATCGAAAGAACAAAACCTATTAAATTTTTTACAAAATCGGTTATCCCATAGCCCCCATGTTAATTTCCCCTTCCAGTTTTACTTAAAACCCCTAACAATAGTATTTTTACAAATATCCTCTTGAAATTCGACTGTTAAATGTTTTTGTAGCCATAAATAATCACTCTAAATTTTAACGGAATCGGAACATTTTAACTTCTAGTCCTCATACAGACCACCCTCCCGATATTCACATAAATTTCCCAAAATACATAAAAAACTGAAATAAATAAATATAGTTAAAAATTAAATTCTTTATAAGTTTTATAATCACAAATATGTGTTGGTCTTTATTATTTTACATTTCCGAATTAAGCGCCGCTAGATTGGGTGTTTCGGCCACTGTGAGATGGACCGATGTATATAGCTAGAGTGTCTTAGAAGTGAATCAATAATATATAAACTTATTGGGGTACTCGACCGATATTTCAATTCGTTTTGCATGAAATGGCAGAAAAAAAACTTTCCTTTGGCAAGTACACCCAAATCTTCAGCAAAACATTATCGTGATTTAATGTTTTGGGCAAGAGTTCAAAATTATGCATTTTTTATTTTTAAAATTGGAGCTAAAAGTTTAAAAAATATAGGTCGATGACCCTAATAACATCAGTAGCTCTCTTACGCCAGTATGATGTTTTTGTTTTAATCCCTTTTTTTCATAATATAACCTAGCAAAAATAAACCGAGATTTTGGCGACACAGCATCTTTTTATAGCATACCGAAGCGCATTTAAAGAGCGCTCTTGAGGATGCAGTAAAAATAAGGGGAAAGAATTTAGATTTTTTGTATAAAACTTAAAATAAAAAATTATATTTTGATAAAATTTCATACATGCTTTCCTTTTGAATATATTTAACACCTTTTGAATAAAAAACATGAGTTTTGGACAAAGACACATGATTTCCTTGAGTCATTATTGCGCATTAATCAGCGCTGAAAAGAGTGCTTCAATTATAATACCTCACATTTTAAATGAAAAAAAAATTGAGTACACCATTTCCACTTTAGTTTCAGAAAATACAAATTATATTACAAAAAAATGTCTAATCATATTTTAAAATCTCCAATTATATTTAAAGCAGAGACCATAACAGTTATGAGATTTATTGAAAAAAATCAAATTTAACTGTTTAAAAATTATTTTTTCAAATAAAAATTAAAAATAACAGTTTGAAATGATTTATATAAATATCTGTTCAAAATAACAGAAATAAAAAACTTTTATTTTTTATAACTGTTATTAAAAACTCTTTGAGCCTTAAAAAACTCGAGTTATTAAAATAAAACAACAATAAACGCATCCAGAAGAATCCTATTGATATCTAATACTTCAATCATTGATTTAAAGATATAAACTTTGATTGATTTTTTTAAAAATAACTGTTATAACAGTTATTTACTCAAATAAATATAAAATAAAAGTTATTTTAGATTGTTTGAACAAAAAGTTTTTAATAACTGTTAATTGTTGTGTAAATAACACCTATTTCTAATATATAAGAAACACCCTGTAATTATCATTAGCTTTAAGATTTATCATATGTAACAAACTTATATTTCACTTAATAAAGAAGACTTGAACTGAACATATATCATGGTGTCAGATGTCAAACCGAAAAACGTGTTAAATTAAAATACATATATATAAAAAAAAAAAAATAGTCTATAAAAATAGGCATTTAAAATACAAATTTCTTTAAAAATTTTGTATATTGTCAATGCCGTCAGAGACTGAGGAGGAGAAACCAAATATAAAACCAGAAGAAATGTCGACGCCACAAGTAATGTCGGTAGCAACAACAATTGCGCCACTTAACCTCAAAGAAAGCAACATGTGTGTAATATGGAAGTCGTGGAAGAATCAATTCAAAATCTTTATGCGAGCGTCAAATCTGGAGCAGCAGACAGATCAACGAAAAGTTGCTCTACTCTTACACCATTTAGGTCCTCACTGCCTCGAAGTTTTCAACTCATTTAATGTTGATATGGACACTGTAAAATATGACGTCTTAATTACAAAATTAGATTCACATTTTATTCCAAAAGCAAACATTGCAATGGAACGACATACGTTCTTTTCGAGAAAGCAGGCATACAATGAATCTATTGAGGAGTATGTTACGGTGTTAAAAAACCTTAGTTTGTCTTGCGAATTTGGTGAGTTAAGAGAAAGTCTGGTCAAAGATATTTTTGTGTGCGGTTTACTACCAAATTTTTCCCAAATAAAAGAAAAATTGCTGAGCGATGGTAATATTACACTTGATAAGGCCATAAGCACAGCAAAAAGTATGAATTCTGCTAAGGAAAATGCTAGTCAGTTGCAATAAGAAACAAATTTTGTTGGTGCTTTACATAAAACACACAAGCATGTTAACAACAACTATAAAAAATCGTCAAGTTCATCACTGCCAACATCAAATGGTAATTATCCACAATCTTCATATTCATCGTTAAAGGCACAGCCGCCGCCATCAAGAAAATCAACGCCGTCAAATACACACCAATGCAGCCGCTGTGGTCAAGTTCATAGGAAAAAATGTCCAGCAGAAAACATCATCTGTCACTCGTGCAATAAGAGAGGCCATTATGCAAAAATGTGCTTTTTGAAATCGCCGCAACAACAACAACAGCCTTCGAAAAAGTACGTAAAGCAAATAAAACAAGAATTTGATGATAAACATGAACAGAGCTTTGAAGATCTATTCATTGGTACTCTCACAAACTCTCATGTTAATTTTGAAGCGAATAATGAGTGGAATATTCAGGTAATTATGAACAACGCAAAAATCACTGTTCAAATTGATACTGGAGCGCAAGCGAATATTCTTTCAAAAGAAACGTCAAAAATGTTAAATTTAAATCAGCTGTTACAATCCAGTAACACAAATATTTTAACATTTAGTGGTGAAAAATTACCAATGTTAGGAAAAATTGATTTAACTTTTTCTTTTGATAACAATAACTATACCAGTACATTTTTTGTGTTAGATATTAAATGTAAAAATATAATAGGATTGAATTTAGCTAAAAAGATGAATTTAATTAAGGCAGTCAATGTATTATCTTCTGATAAAATTTTAGAAAAATTTTCTGTTGTGTTCAGTGGTCTAGGTCATTTAAAAACAGAGTGTAATTTGAAACTTAAACCAGATGTTACTCCAATTGCTGATCCACCAAGGAAAATTCCGTTTAGTCTTCATGAAGGTAAAAATTGAGTTAAATAGAATGATAAAATTAAATGTAATTAAATCAATCATGGAACCAACTGAATGGGTCAATTCCATAGTGTTAGTCACTAAACCTAATGGTCAATTACGAATTTGTTTAGACCCTAGGAACATGAATAAAGCCATACTACGTCCACATTATCCATTTCCGAATATAGATGACTGCAAAGCCAAACTAAGCGGATCTAAATATTTTAGTTGTTTAGATGCCAATAGCGGGTTTTGGATGATTCCATTGGACGACTTTTCATCAAAACTATGTACATTTAATACGCCCTTTGGCAGGTATAGGTTTTTGCGCCTTCCTTTTGGCATAAATGCCGCCCCAGAAATTTTTCATTCAGAAATAGTTAAATTTTTTGGTGATATTGAAGGGTTAGTACACTCAGAAAATTATTGCAGTTACTACATGACGGTCGTTTGTGTAGTAAGTAGTAGCTGTTGTTTTTAACTACAATTTCGGTCGTTTTTGTATGAAAAAATCTCAAACAACTTTTTTTGTAGTAGTTTCAAAAAATAACTACAAAAAATATACTACACTGTAGCAATAGTTGATTTATGTAGTTGTTTTTAGTTTTTTTTTCTAAAACTCGTTTTTTTCTAGAAATTTTTATTGCAAACGAATGTGTCGAGCGAGTTGGTCGTGCGAGATGCGGAAGGAATTATTTTTATACAAAATAAATAATATCTAAATAAATTAAATTACAATTTATTAAATTTAATTATAACAAAAAATATGTTTTTGGAAAAATATTCTTGAGCGAAAGAAAATAAGTGGATAAATGAGATAACAAGTGTGTATAATATAGCGCTCACATAAGCGTGCATAAAAAACATCGGAAAAAAACAAAATAAAATGTGTGCAGTGTTTTGTTTTCTTATGAGCGCGCCATCTTTCTTTTCTTTGTATACACAACAGAGCAGGTACATACTTTTTTGAAACATTTCAAATTAATTCTTTTTTTTTATAAATCAATTTTGCCAAAGCATTTCGTTTTTTTTTATTCCAGACAAATTTTGATCAGTAGCGGTGAAAATTTGAAATGAACTATTAAAAAAACAAAGGTAAATACAATCAATTTATTTTGTTTAACATTTTATTAATATAATTTTTTTCTTCTATAATTCCAGATAAATACATCAAAAAATTGTCATCATGTCGAAATTCTATACAACCAACTGAAATGTATTGCTTTTTAAATAAATAAATATCAATCATTTAAACGTTTAAGAAATTTTTTAAATAAAATTTCAGGCAATTGAAGAAAAAACAACTGTATTAAACAGTTTTGTAGTAGTTTTTACTACATTTTGTAGTTGAAAATCAATAGTTAAAAACAACAACATGTTCAGTTGTTTTTACCGTTTATGTAGTGGACGCCTTTTCAACGACAAAATGTAGTCAAAACAACTGTCTTTTGTAGTAGATTTTACCGACATACTTTTTTGAGTGTAATATATATTGATGATTTCTTAATTTATGCTAAAACTATAGAAGAGCATAATAATATATTGCAAAAAGTTCTACAAAGAGCAGAACAGGTTGGTTTTAAATTTAACAAAGATAAATGCAAGTTTTTACTTAATGAAATTAAGTTCATTGGCCACATATTTAACGAATCAGGTGTCAAACCAGACAATGAAAAAATAAATGCTATATTGGATATGCCTGTTCCTAAAACTGTAACCGAGTTACCACGATTTCTAGGTATGATAAACTATTTAGGAAATTTTATTCAAAATTTATCATCTAAAAACAAAAATTTGAGAAATTTATTGAAAAAAGATATTCAATGGCATTGGGATAAAGTCCATAATGATGAATTTAAAAATTTAAAAATCGAGGCAACCAAAAGTCCAGTTTTAACTTATTTCGACCCAAACAAACAATTAGTTCTAACCGTCGATGCTTCCAAATTTGCCGTTGGAGCGTCTATATTACATGGTCGCCAACCAATTGCATATGCGTCTGCGTCACTTACTAGTGCTCAAGAGAATTACGCCCAAATAGAAAAAGAGCTTTTCGCTATTCTCTTTGGATGTACAAGGTTCCACCAGTATACATATGGTATCAAAGTACTTGTCGAAACAGATCATAAGCCATTAGTTTCTTTGTTTAACAAACCTCTGTTTAAAATTCCGGCAAGACTTCAGCGTTTCATGCTACGTCTTCAGTGCTATGATCTGACAGTTGTGTATAAGCCGGGCAAATATTTATACATAGCTGACACACTGTCACGATGCCCGTTAAAATCAAACGCTTTGGTCGATATTCATAACGATATCACACTTCACTGCAATTTTCTTAAGTCTCACTTAGAAATACCCTTTTCAAATACAAGTGATATTAAAGAGCATAGTAATGCAGACGAAGTTTTCAGAAAGATAAAATTATATACACAGAATGGATGGCCTAAATATAAAAAATCAATTGATAAAGAAGTTATGCCGTACTTCAAATTTAAAGATGAAATTCATATCATTGATGATATGCTTCTCAAAAACAACCAAATTTTGATTCCAAAAACTCTAAGGAGTTTAATATTAAACAACATCCATGAAGGTCACATGATGGGAATACAGAGATGCCAGAGTTTCGCTCGACAATCAGTCTACTGGCCAAATATTTATAACGACATTTTCGATATGATTTCTAATTGCGAAATCTGTATGAAATACAGAAACTCAAAGTCAAAACAAGAAATTTTGAATCATGAAGTTTACAATATCCCTTGGTTCAAAGTGGGTTGTGATCTTTTTGAGTTCAATAAAAAACAGTACATATTAGTTGTTGATTATTTTTCAAAATATATTGAAATTGAATTATTAAACTCAGGATACACAAGCTCTCAAGTTATTTTGAAATTAAAATCTATTTTTGCCAGACATGGCATCCCAAATATATTTATATCTGATAACGGCCCGCCGTATAATTCAAAGGAATTCAAAAATTTTTGTATTGATTGGGGTATAGATCACAAAACATCAAGCCCGTATTTGGCAAGATCAAACGGTCTTGCTGAACGTTCTATACAAACAATTAAAAAAATGTTGTATAAATGCTTTGATAGTGGTTCTGACCCTTATATTGCATTGTTGCATTATCGCACCACTCCAAAAGGAAATCTTCCAAGTCCGTCCGAGTTATTAATGTCCAGAAAATTAAAAACAAAACTTCCAAATCTTTCCGTGAATTTACAACCAAATTTAGTTGATCTTGATAAATATGAAAAACAAATTGATAGAAAAATTAAAAAATCATCAGAATATTATAACAGAAATGCTAGAAAATGTGAAACTGTTAGCCCAGGCGATAAGGTAATGTTTAAAAGAAATCCGACTTCTTTTTGGTTTCCAGGAGAAATAGTAGAAAATTGTCAGGAGCGAAGATCCCATTTAATTCAGGATGTTGATGGATCTTTATATAGAAGAAATGAGGAACATATTTTTAAACAATCAGAAAACTCAACAAGCGCTGAAAATAAACAGAAAATCCCTGATATTTCCGATGAAAACTTGGTTTTAAAAGAGGAAAATGGTTCAGATAACACTTATGTTACTCGTCGCGGTAGAAAAGTAGTTGTTCCAACGAGATTTCCACACAGTAATTAATAATTTATTTTGAATTTTATATATATAAGAAACAGCATTGTATATTTAAATAATTGAATTGTAAAATTAAATATAAATGTAATCAATATCTTTAAAAGGGAGATGTTGTGTAAATAACACCTATTTCTAATATATAAGAAACACCCTGTAATTATCATTAGCTTTAAGATTTATCATATGTAACAAACTTATATTTCACTTAATAAAGAAGACTTGAACTGAACATATATCATTAATTTTTACTGTTATTGAAAAAATCAAAAAAATAAATGTTATTGCAAATTTTAACACGGGACATCTTTAGAAGTCGTTTCTTATATAAAATACTAAGTTTGGACAACATTCGTTTCATGATTTTTTTAAAACAAAAAGACACATATGACTGTTATATTTGGTCTCTGATTTAAAGATGTCCAATTATATTTCAAAAATTTTAAATATAATTGAAAATTTTGGAAAAAGCATAAAAATTTAATTTTTGTAGTGCCAAGGCTTTACAATTATAAATCGCGGATATCGCATATACGAGCGCTAACTTCGAAAACGGCCAGCACCATTGAATTCAGCGTACCCGAATTAGCTTTACCAGCAGGGATCCCAGCTTGTTAATTTTTCGACTAGCACAGTGTTATTATTCGACCTATAAATTCTATTGCGAAAGATTACTCCAGCTCGAGGTCACGTTTCTTTACTAATTATTACGATGATATTGTCAAAGTACCAATTTTCAAGAAATTATTTATAAAGTTTGTTTTAAATTGATTAGTATAGTATGATCATTTTGCAAGACTTACGTGTTTCGGAATTTGTCAGATTCCATGGTCAACAGTATTTAGCAAATTGACGATCGTTAGTGGCAAAACATTAAGTATTATATGCGTATGTTTTTAAAATGCGTTTTATTCGCCAGCTATTGAAAAATTCTTTTATTCAACAGCAGGTGAATTATTATTCAAGTTACAAACCTTTTTGGTTTAGATAAACTTAAAACAGTAAATCTTATTTTCTTTTTTTTATCGTTAACTTATACCGTATTCACACTTACAATTAGTACTCTACATTACGTAACTTTTAGCACCAATTTTGGGTAGGTTTATTCTAGCTCGAGGTCATTATTTCCTTTTCTAATAAAAACTATGATATTCTCATAGAATAGTTTTAAAGACAATTATTTTTGTATTTTTAAATTTATTGGTAATTTTTGCAAGACTTAATCGACGCGTGTTTCGGAATTTGTCAGATTCCATTGTCAAGATTATAGAATAAACCTACTCAAAATAGTTATTTTTTAATAAAAATTAATCAGAATTTTAGCACCAATCTTAAAAATAAAATAATTTTGAAATAATATTTATTGTTTTTCGTAATCAACTCTTTAATAACCTTCGTTCTAAGTGTATGCCCTAAAATTTTTCAGTTTTAGGACACACTAATGTACATTAGACCGGGTCGAAAAAAAAGCTCCTATTGGGCGGGCTTAATTTTAAAGCTTACCTCGAAAAAGTTCCATAGCCAAAATATTAGATTTTTAGGTCGCGATTTGGTACCGCCGAAATCGTTATTTGTTCATAGCATTTTTATTTGATGTCTGATCGTTATGAAAAAAAATTGTTAGAAAGTCCTCAGCGAGTACTAAATTTGACCCAAATCCGGTTTGGACCTCTGAGGTCATTTTCGTGTTATGAGTGTTAGTTTCTCAGCTTTCTACCCACATAAATGATTTTTATTTTTCCATTGAATTATAGCACTAAAAAATTCATGAAATTCTTCCCTTAGAAGTACCCTCTTAAATTAATTAACAAAAAAGATACATTCGATTTTAATTTTCCATAGAAAAAGATTCGAAACACTTGTTCGTACCCAGGAAAATTTTTTAGAACCGATTCTGACAACACTTGTTCTAGAACAGGTTCTTCGGTAATTATACACCATTACACTTTAATTATTCAGAACAAGTTAAGTAAAAATTATTGTGAATCTTGTTCTCTGCAATCAAAGTTTCAAAACATTTTGGTTCTCAGGAATTGAAAAAAAAATTATGTGTCAAAAAAATTAAAAAAATAAATATCAATTTTTTGTTAACCAAGAAGAAAACACGAAATTCTATCAAATTATCAGGATATAATCGTGAAAATTGTTGATACAAAGGTAAGTAAATTAAATTTTGATTGTCTGGGTCGGGTCAAATACTAATAAAATAATGTTTTTCATTTTTGTTTGCAGAAAATCCATGTTCTGGTATATCATTGTTGCAAAGCCCAAAATGCAATTTTGGAGGGGACAAAGGATTAAGTTGTGGATGTGGATGTGAATTTTCAATGTCATATAAGATTATCATTATCTTTACTTAATAAATTAATGCAATTTAAAATATTTTTTTTATTCTCATATCTGTTCCTAATTTCACTTCTAGAACCGATTCCGAGGAACAAATATATGTTCTAATTTTGCTTACAAACACCTCTTGCTTTTGAGACAATCCCTTTGTAAAAAGAATCGGTGTTGCACAAGAATTAGAACAGGTTCTAGGGAAGTATAAGTTGTTCCACAATCGGTTCTTTGCAACCGAAAATTTTGCTGGGTATTTATTTAAATACAAACTAAAAAATTTAAATATAGTTTAAAGGCATAATAACAAGTGTTTTTTTCTAATTTTCTTTATATTGTATAAGAAAATCTTAAATCAAATGTAACTTTTTTGTTAATTAATTTAACTGGATACTTCCAAGGAAAGGATTTAATGATTTTCTTAGTGCTATAATTTAATGGAAGAATAAAAATCATTTAAGTGGGTAGAAAGATGAGAAACTAACAATCATAACAAGAAGATGACCTCTGAGGTTAAAACCAGATATGGGTCAAATTTAGTACTCGTTGAGGACTTTCTAACAATTTTTTTTTTATAACGATCGGACATCAAATGACAAGCTATGAACAAATTACGATTTCGGCGGTACCAAATCGCGACCTAAAAATCTAATATTTTGGCTATGGAACTTTTTCGAGGTAAGCTTTAAAATTAAGCTCGCCCACTAGGAACTTTTTTTTTCTCCTTTATGGTCGACCCAGTCTAATGTACATGTATTGTAGTACATATGTATTGGTTAGTGTCTGTTAGTATGTGTATATATGTAATACTAAATATTTTCCACTTTTCAACACATAGTACTCTATGTTAAGTATTAAAAATTTGTCGTTTTTTTTTTAAACCATTAAAATATGAGAGAGTATAAATTTTATGTTCAGTACCTGTGTCCTGTTGGTCATAAATAGAGTAGAGTAACCGAAGTAATAATGTGGTAATTGAGGCTTTATATAAAATATTTATGTACATAAGTACCTACGTACACATGTTCAGTGTGTACAATGTATGTATATCATAAATACATTAAATAGATATAATATATGGTATAACATTGGCGTAAGGTAATAAGTACTTACATTATATAAACTAGGACAAATTGGCAACAAAAAATGTACTTGTGACAGGAAAAAATCTATTTAAATTTAGTGAATGCTGTTATAGTGATTGTATGAAAATTAAAAACAATTGCAAAAAAACTACATATTTTGAGACAAAAACATTGTTAAAAAACATTGTTAAAAAATTATTCTGGACTTGATTTGACCCATTTTTTAACTAAATAAAGTTAATCCTAATCTTAATCCGGTCTGCAAAAAACAGGGCTATTATCCAAGTAACAAATCCAAATTTCAAATCTTTTTGGTTTTTAGAAAATAAAAATAGTAATTCTTATTTTTATTTTTTTAGTCAATAGCTCATACATATAGCCAAATTGAGACGACGTTCTGTAACTATATTGGAATAAAAATTTGTCTAGAGACTGAAGAAAAGCAATTAAGTATTTCCGACAAAAATGCCACTCTTATGAATTCTGTTTTCCCATTTCCTATTTCTTAAGAAAGTTTTTGAGTTTTAGTACAAAAAACAATTTTCTATTGTTTTTAAATTCTTTTTTTTTATTTTTATTATCGCTACCAAAAATATTATAAGTTCCTTTATATGTTTAGTTCATTTTTAAAAAACAAACAAAAAAATTAAAGGCAACTCATAAACCATGAAAGCATAAAAATACACTTAAATAAAAAATTTTAAAAATGTGATAAAAATATTGCGCTATAACAATGAATACATAAAACAAGAGAACACATATCCCTGGATTTAACTGGGAATTTTAATTCTGTAATTTATAAATCGGCTTACAAGGAAGATCCCTGCAATTGAACTATCGATTTTTTTTAAGTTATCTATATTTCACATATTTTAAAAATTACTTCAACATAATTTATAAATCGGCTTATAAATCAGATCCCTAAAGCTAAACCCTTGATTTTTATGGCAATTCCAGATTTAATAACTCCTGACCTCGAAATTAAATTGAAATTTTTATTATTAATAATTTATAATTTATAATAATTTATAAGTTTTGATTAAAGAATCAGGCAGTTCTGGTCCTAGGAAAATTAAATCATCAGTGTTTATTTAGGGATATCTGTTTATTTTTAAGGTTATATGAGAAAAATATATACCAAACTAAACAACAACAACAAAATCATACACTCACTATCAACGCTTATTGTTTAGTTTAAGAGTTACTTAAGGCAACAATAAAGTAACAATACTGATGCTGCTGCTAGTGTTGTTTTTGTTTTTGATGTTGCTACTGCAACACTGCAAAATTTACTGATAAAGAAACAGCAACCAACATTAAACAAGTTTTTTTTTAACCTTTATGTGCTCGGGATTGTAAACTTACGTTGGCGGTCGGAAGTCTACATTTGTAGCAAATATGTTTTTGTGTGGAAAACATACACTCAAAAAAAAAAGTTTGTAAAATGACATAAAATCCCCGTGATTTTACGGGGCAGGTTTTGTAAAATATGTACTAGCAAGAATCCCCGTAAAGTTACGGGGATAATTTGTAAATTGATTTAACAAAAGAAAATGTAAATTTACAATTTTTTTTGTAAAATATCGTCTTCAAGGTGAACATTTTTTTTGTAAATTTGCAAAAAATTTGGTAAATTTACAAAACAAAATTGTAAACTTACAGAAAAAGGTTGTTATTTTACAAGGAAAAATAGAAAATGAAAAAAATAAATTGTAGATTAACAAATTATTTGGTTAAACTACTGTTTTTTATGCAAAAAACTTGTATATTTACAATAAAAAGTGGTAAATTTACAATTTTTATTGTATATGTACCATTTTTCCTTATTTTTTTGCCGTAAAAACAGTAGTTTAACCATAAAATTTGTAAATTTACAATATTGTTTTTGTATTTTCTATTTCATTTTTGTAAAATTACAACTTTTTTCGTAAGTATACAATTTTGTTTTTTAAATTTTCATATTTGTTTTGTAAATTTACAAAAAAATTGGTTTATTTACATATTGGTTTTGTAAATTTAAAGGTTTTTTACATTGGTGCATCTTATTTTTCCTTCTTCGACAGCTGGAGTAGCACTTCAACAACCTGAAAAGATTTTTTTTCACTTGATTTAACAAACTTTTTAATGTATAACACTGCACTTTTTTATTTTTTTTTCGACATTTCGTTTTTCTTAAGTAGAACATATGAGAATTGCGAAGGAGGCTACACAAGAAATTTCTTATATTTTCAGGAAAAATTAGTCAAAAAATAACAATTTTTTTTTTAATTTTTAATTATTTTCACAAGTATTTTTAAAAAATCGGAAAAAAAATTTTTGGATATTGTAGGTTGGATGTTTAAGTACCAGTTAAAATAAGAAAAATTTGATTTTTCATAATTGGCAGCTTTCTATTGACATTTTAGGTACCAAATTAAAAAAAAAAAAAATACCAAAAAAATATGGTAAAATCACCAAAAAAAATGGTAAAAATACAAAAAAAAAATAGAACAATTATATAGTAGAAACACATAAAAATTGTGGTATTTTACTTAACGCAAATTACCAAAAAAATGGTGTAAAAATTATTTATAAAAAATTATTTTTAACTAAATTTTTTACTCCAAAACGCAAAAAAAAAATTTTTGAACTTAGAAAATTTTTGCGTGTCCTATTGTTGAATAATTAATTTTTTTTTTTTGTAAAACAACATAAATTCTAGTAATTAAATAAGTTTTGTAAAATTATATTGGAATTTTGTACTTTTTAATACATACATTTCAAACTGAAAAGCTTGTAAACGATCTAAAAAAAAAATGTTTGTAATAAAACATTTTTTGGTAAAAAGACTAAATAACATCAAGTAAAATTATGTTGTACAATTACAGTTTTCTTGTGTAAAAAAACTAAACACCTTGTAATATTTTTTTAATTTGTAAAATAATTCACTTTTTTGTAAATTTACCTAAAAAATTTGTAAAATAAATTTACCAACATATAATAGTAAAATTACAAAGCAAACTGTAGTTTTCGTTTTATTAAATATACAACAATTTTTGTAAAAAGACAAAAATATTAGTAAAATAGAATTACAAGACCTTTTACTTGTAAATTTACAAACTTTTTTTTTTGAGTGTATGAAAAAACACTAGCACGCATAGTGTTCTACTTAAATACATAATAATTAAGAAATATATTAATTTTAGATACAAAGATAAGGTGAGAATATTTTAATTTCAACTTTAGAATATGGACAACGACCAGGATGCATGGGCTGTGTTTTGTTAGAAATATAAGGCGAGTGGTTCATACTAGTGCCAGAAATAGGAGAACTACCTAGCGCCATTTCAATAGTCTGGCGTGTTGGAGCATAGCCTAATACCCTTGCATTTTCAGAGCGCTGTTCGATTGCTGGCATGAAAGGCTCTTTTGCAAAGCTTTGCTGGAACTTTCGTCTTTTGACTGTTTGGTGGATATGGACGTTGTTTTCCGAATATATCATGAATGCATGTTAAAAAACATTGCCAAAAGCCAATTTAGATTTTTTGAAAGTTTGATTTTTTGACATCAAATGCCCACCCAGATTGAATGATATGAAAAAATTGTCACAGACTATGGTTCTTCCGGTGTTTTGCCAAGGGTAGACTAGTCGTTGCACGACACTCTCTCCTACATTGGTTGCACGGCTTGCATTTGAGGCCGTCTTTCCTTTCAACAGGAATCTCGTTGTTTAGAGATAAGAATGACTTTGCATCTCATGCGAACCAGACTTGTATGCCATACTTTGCAGGCTTGGATGTACTGCGTAAATCTAGTTCTTCCGCGATATGCAAATAATTGTTCGTCAACTGAAATTTCTCCCTATGGTTGATAGTACCGGCGAAGATTGTTGCTCATTATAGCCCATAATGCAGAAATTGGAGCATTTTCGTTAACCAGTCCAGCAGCTCTAGTACGCTCGCTATCAAACCGAAAAAACCCCAAAATTTCCTTGAACCGAGATTTTCGGTAATTACAAACTGCTTCCGTACTCCACAATACATGTGTATCTTCATCATTTGATTTATTAATGCCTGCGAAATATAACATCTCAAAGTGATGTGAATTTCCATACATTTTATATGATGTCTACATTTGTAGACTACCGGCCAGGAGATGGTCATTTTGAAAAGTAGGGTCTGGGGGGTGCTATACATTATTTTTTTAAAGTCTTAGTGGCTAAAACAGCTTAGAGTTGATTTTTAGGAAGCTACTGAAAATATCGGACTCTGTTGTTGTGGACAGATTTTTTTTATTCAACTTTTTCTGCAAAAATGCTACAAATGTAAACTACTGAGCACATAAAGGTTAAACAAATTTTATATAAGAACGTTTTTATGTTTTAACCATATATGAAGTTGTTGTGCTGAAACTTACGTTGTTTTTCGCATGAGAGGGAAGATAAAAGGAGAAGAGTTATTAGAGTGGATTGTTAATTTTTTTTATAAAAGTTTATAGTACCCTTTAACATTTTTATTCGTTCAACTGTTGACGAGTGTGGACGTGTTTTATTTTAACTCCGTGCTATAAATTGAATTACTAAAATTGTTCGTAATAGGTTTGTTCGTAATAGGTATTTTTGTGATATTTTCATTACCACATCAAGGAAAATGAAAATATGGACACAAATGATACCGATTTAGTTCGAGGCTCTGCCTCACCGACTGGTGCTGGTCCTAGCACTGCTCTTAGGGTTGCGACCTTGAAGTCCGGCCTTGATTCTGGTAGGGGTGCTCAGCCTAATATTGGTGGTAAAAAGAAAAAGAAACTTAAGCCATCAAAGGTCAGGCACAACCAGAGAAGGCTTTGTTTGAAAATAATTAACAGACTAAGCCAACTCGATGGAACGAAGCTCTCCGAACGTGAGAGGGCGTCGCTATCATGGGCGAAAGGAGTCATTGAAGAACAGGACAAACTTTCGGCAATGCGCGCATCTGACAAACAGAGCGCTGTTTCGGCCTCGTCATCGAAGTCTGGTAAAAGGTTGCGCTCGCCCGACGAGAAACCTTTACCTAAAAGATCTAAGGTGACCGGCAACGTCTGGACTCAGTCTTTTAGTGAAGTGGTGAAAGGTAACTTCGTTAGGGCTGTGATAAACAGGCAAAATGGGGATTGTAGTATTCCAAGGGACAAGTGGAGTTTAGTTGAAACTAAACTAAATGAAATCTACTATAGGCTTCTTGAGAGTATGCCTGATTTTCTCCCTACTACTGTCAACGCAGGTTGGTATCAGGGGCGAGTAAAACTCGTTGCTTTTGGAAACGAAAGATCCGCAGCCGTGTTTAAGGTTGCCATTAGCCAAGTGGGAGAGTTATGGCCTGGAGCCAGACTGGACGTTGTGGAAAAACATGATATCCCCTCGCAACCCAGAGCTCATGCATGGATCCCAATGGCTACAAGTGACACTGCGGTGATTCTAAAGATGATAAAAGTCTGCAATCCTGACCTTCCAACTCAGAATTGGCAAATTGCCAGATTGGGTGAGATGGAGGGCGCTCGTCGTCAAGCAGTGGTCTTGGTTAATGAGGAATCGCTTCCGCTTTTAGCCAGGACTGACGGCATTATTAGATTTGGCTTTTTTCATATAAGAGTCAATGTCTACAAGGGCGACCAGAAGCCTTTTTTGGAAGCAGACAAGCCAGTGGCAGAGTCGGCTGGGGAGGAGAATCTGGAAAAGGTTGATATTCAGCTGACCGATTCTAGGCTGATGGGAGATGCATCTGGCATTTTCGAAACCGAATCTGGTAACGAATGCGACCTCTGTGATGGCATGGAGGATAAAGCTGATGCCACTATGGGTGACATTCAGGACGAGGCCCATGCAGTGAGGAATTCGGAGAGTTCTGTTGCCTCCGATTCAGAACAGATGGGACACATATCTGGCTTATTCGAAACCGAATCTGGGGACGAATGCGACCTCTATGATAACACGGAGGATGAAGCCAATAACACGGTGGTGGAAAGGATGGTGGAAAAAAAGCAAGATGTTGCGGTTCCTACAAATAAACCTCCATCACTGTAAGGCAGCCTCAGCTGCACTATTGCTGCGCCTGACGACAGGAGCAGTTGACTTGGTTTTTATCCAAGAGCCCTGGGTGCGGGGTGGCAGGGTTTGCGGATTGAAGACCCCTGGGTTTAAGTTGATGGTTGCCAAAGGTGAGGGCTCACCAAGAGCCTGCATCTTGGCGAAAAATGGCTTAAATATATTCTTTTTATCAACTTTTAGTGATATGGATGTTACAGCGGCTAGCTTAGAGCTTCATGGGAAATCTATTTGGCTCGCCTCTGCGTATTTTCCTAATCCGGGGCCAATACCCCCGGAGAAGGTTGGCGGTCTGATTCGGGAGTCTGAATCTAGGGGACACCAGTTACTAGTGTGCTGTGATGCTAATGCACATCATTCGATATGGGGTAGTACAGACACAAATGATAGAGGCGAATCACTTTTGGAGTTTTTGTTAAGCACTAACCTGTATATTTGTAACAAGGGTAGTGAACCAACTTTCGTTACAAGTACGCGGCAAGAGGTTCTTGACGTAACACTTGTATCAGATACATTGTCTGACAGAATTGATGACTGGAGAGTTTTGGAAGAGCATTCTTTCTCAGATCATCGCTACATTGAGTTTTTACTCAGGGAGCGTGCCCCGGTTGAGAGAGTCTCTAGAAATCTGAGAAGAACAAACTGGGTGAAATATAGGGAGACTTTTTCTTTGCTTTTGGATGAAGTACCCCTATCTGAACCGCATAGTTTAGCGGAAATTGACTGTCTGGTTGACCATATAACAAATGTTTGTAATAGGTGCCTGGATGCGTCTTGCCCTTCTGCAAAGCCTAGAGGGAAAAAAAAGCCACCTTGGTGGTCAAATGAGTTGCAGACGAGCAGAGATTCCTGCAGAAAGCTCTTTAATAAGGCTAAATTTTCAAGAGCGGACGAGGACTGGTCTGCATACAGGCTGCAACTTAAGAGTTATAAAAAGATGATCAGAAATGCAAAATGTGATTCTTGGAAAAACTTCTGTGGAAACATAGAAGACGTTTCTGAGGCATCCAGGCTGCGCAAGGTTCTGGCTTCTTCTCCTTGCACCCTAGGATACCTGAAAGATCCTAATGGGGTGTGGTCTTCCTCCAGTGGAGAGTCGCTGGATCTCCTTTTAAACACGCATTTTCCGGGCAATTCCATGACGCCGTTTCAAGCTTTGGAACGTTCTGACGCCCAAGCATCTGAAATTGCTTCGGAAATAATAAATATGCCAACATTAATCTGGGCGATAAAAAGCTTCAGGCCCTATAAATCCCCGGGACCTGATGGTATAATCCCGGCTGAGTTGCAGCAAGTGTTGGACTATATAGCCCCGTTGCTGTATAATCTATACACAGCATGCATCAACTGGTCGTATATTCCTTTAAAATGGAGGGATACCAGAGTCGTATTTATCCCGAAGGCTGGGAAAAGTTCCCACACAGCTCCGAAGGATTTCAGACCAATTAGTCTGTCTTCTTTTTTGTTAAAGACAATGGAACGAATGATAGACTCATATTTGCGTAGAGTGATTGACCCGAGGTTGCTTTCGACAAAGCAACATGCATACAGCAAGGGACGATCAACGGAAACAGCTCTTCATGAGCTCGTTGGTACCATCGAGAGATCGCTTTCGGTAAAGGAGTACACTATGGTGGCCTTTCTTGATATTGAGGGGGCTTTTAATAATGTCATTCCAGAATCGATAATATTGGCATTGTCTGGTCTGGGAGTAAAGCGTGAAATCGTTTTAATGGTGGAAAACCTACTTGCCAATAGACGTATAACGTCTGAATTGGGAGCGTCCGTCATATCTCGATTTGTCAATAGGGGCACACCACAAGGAGGTGTTCTTTCGCCGCTTCTTTGGAACCTGGCACTGAATTCAATGCTACTATCTCTAGAAGCACGTGGTTGTCATGTTATCGCATATGCTGACGATGTCGCGATAGCGGTAAAGGGGAAGCATCTGCCAACATTGCGGGACATTCTTCAGGGTTCTCTGAAAGATCTGTCTAAATGGGCAAGAGACTGTGGTCTAGGAGTTAATCCCAGTAAAACAGAGCTTGTTTTGTTTACAAGGAAAAATAAGATTCCTGCTTTTGATCCTATTTCTCTGGACGGTACTGAAATCACCTTCTCAGATGGAGCCAAGTATCTTGGAGTATTTCTTGATAGGAAGCTGAATTTCAGGCGTAATATTGAGGAACGGGTGAGAAAAGCAACGATTGCTTTGTATTCCTGTAAAAGGGCCATTGGAAAACGATGGGGTTTTAGCCCTCAAGTCGTTCATTGGATCTATACAGCAGTGGTGCGTCCAATTTTGCTGTATGGAATCATTGTCTGGTGGCCTGCTTTGGAAACAAAAGCGAACTTTGTCTTAATCACGAAGGTACAGAGAATGGCGTCAATGTGCATCACTGGTGCTCTTCGTACTACACCTACGGCTGCATTAGAAATCCTCCTTCACCTGATACCCTTGGACATATTGGGTAGGCAGTATGCGGCTGCGTCGGCAATTCGACTTAATAGCACGCTGCAATGGAGGAGCAGTGATTGTGGCCATAGCGCGATCTTGAAAAAGATAACAATACCACAAAATGTGGACTGTGCTCCCTCTTTGAGCCTCTTTGAGCGCCACTTTACCACTATGATACCATCCAGGGAGTCTTGGATGGGGGATACTCCGGGTAGTGGAGCTACCATAAATTTTTACACAGATGGATCGAGGCTGCACGAACAAGTGGGCTTTGGGGTCTATTCGGAAGAGCTTGGATTGAGCCTGGCTCGTAGATTGCCAGATCATTGCAGTGTTTACCAGGCAGAGATGCTGGCAATAAAGGAAGTGGCTGACTGGTTGAGCTGCAATGTCTTGTCTACAACCGCAGTCAACATCTATACTGACAGTCAAGCCGCGGTCAAGTCCCTGGATTCAATGTTTCTGAAAACAAGATCTGCCCTTAACTGCCGCACGTCTTTAAATGAGATGGCCAAGCAGTTTAACATACGACTCATATGGGTCCCAGGGCACAGAGACATTCCAGGGAATTGCAAAGCCGATGAGCTTGCAAGACTAGGAACTACCTTACAGGTTCCAACAGAATTGGAATGTGTTGGTATGCCTCTAGAAACTTGCAAGCAAAACCTACGGCTTTGTTCTGCGACGGAGACTAATCAAAGATGGGCAAATGGATGGACGTGTGAGACAACACGACTGATTTGGCCTTCTCTTAATCAGGGGCGCACAAGTGAGCTGATATCGCTTCCAAGAGGAGAGATTTCGACGGTGGTTTCTATAATTACCGGACACTGTCTTATAGGGAAGCACGCAGAGCGGTTAAATGTGCCGTCGAATGACTTTTGCCGAAGTTGCATGGATGAAGAGGAGTTGGAAACTATCGAACACTTTATTTGCCATTGCCCGGCACTTTCTGGTCAGCGACTTGCTTCACTGGGATCTAGGGAGCTGTACGATCTTTCTGATTTGTCGGATGTCAAAATACAACATCTAAGGAGTTTCATAAGAAGCTCAAACTGGTTTAACGACAGGGACTAGTAGGGAAACCTATTACGATCCCGTGGTATCACAATGGACCTCAGAGTCTACGTGTGTTGACGTAAAACGTCAGCAGCCACTTACAACCTAACCTAACCTAACCTATCCTTTAACATTATTGCAGTGTAATTTTTTCTTTAAAGAATATGTGACAGTGGAAAAAATCGGTTAGGCGGTTTTTGAAATATCGCCATTTGAAATTTGAATGTAAGAAAAAATATTTAAAAAAAAAAATTTTGATAAATCAAAAAAAATTATAAAAAAAATTTTTTGATAAAAATATTTATGAATCAAAAAAAAAAATAAGAAAAAAAATTTTTAGGGAAAAAAATTTTTTTGATGAAGAAAAAATGATGATAAAAAAGGATTGATGAAAAAAAGATTTATGAGAAAAAAAATTAATACAAAAAATATTGATAAAAAAAATGTATGAAAAAAAATTTGATGAAGAAATAAAAATTTTTCTTAAAAAATAATGATCTTGCTTTTTTTTCATCAGTTAAATTTTTTTCCAAGTTACAAATCGAAGTTACAAAACTTTTTGGTTTTCAGAAAATGAAAACAGTACTTCTTATTTTCTTTTTTCGGTTGGTAGCTTATATACTCAAACTGAGGTGGCGTACTGCATCATTTTTAAAATTAGATATCAGCCTAACACATTATCATGTTAAATCTTTAAAAAATAAATGCAAACAAATATGCGACATATTATATTTATTATCAAAAAAATTTTTAAGCCGGTCAAAAGGTTTTCGAGATAACTCTATTTAAAATTTTTGCAGAAAATTGCGGTTTTTTCCTGAGTTCAAGAAATTTTTTTAAAAAAGTATAACAATTTCTATTCTTTGACCCTTTTGTTTAAACTTAATTTAATCCAAATTCAATCATTTTAGCCCCTGGCGGCTTTTGATCAAATATTTGGGTTTTTAAAAAATTTCCACCAAAGTTTTGGATTTTTGAAAAATTGAAAAATAAAAAAAATATCTTGCGATCCACAATTTTTTTAATTTTGTAAAATCGGGTTAGCGGTTTTCATGATATCGCCATTTAAAAGTTGTCAGAAATTTTCCAATAATTAAGGGTTTTTCCTATGCTCAAGAAATGAACAAAAAAATCTCAAGAATGCTTTTCCATTGACTATTTTATGGAGATTGAGACAAAATTTCACTAAAACTTGATTACTTGATTTAAGACAAATTAAACCACTTTAACCCATGGAGCTCTTCAGTCATAGTTTAGATTACACTGTGTCACAAATTTTCAACAAAGTCGTGACCAAATGAATCTGACTCTTAATCTTTATGAAAATCCGAACGCTGAAGCCGAATATGAAGTCAGAATGGTCAAAAGTAGAACAGTTTTCGAGATATTTACGAGAAAATCGAGAAAATTACCTTTCCAGATCGGTGCAAAAATGACAAAGTTACAGTAGATTAATTGAATTATCCCACTTTTCGATTTTTTTTAAAAAAACACAAGTAAATATACAAAGCTAAATGTTAGTAATGAAAAGTGGGTTAATTCACTAAATCTTCTGTAGCTTTGTCATTTTTACACCAATCTGGGTCTTGTTGGGCGCAAAAAGTTCGTATTGAAATAAAATAATGTCCCATGTAGTAAAAGATTATAATTTTTAATTGTTTGGTTTAAAAAAAATAACTTAAAAAGAGCAAAATTGCAAAAAATCATCAAATTTTTCATGAAGTTTGAACTTTTGTCCACTGTAACTCTGTCATTTCTTGACTAATCTTCACAAGCGACCCATGGTTATTTTAGTAATTTTATTATCTTTCATTAAAAAAAAAAGAAATACATAAATCGACGAATAGTTTTGAAGATATTTGCATTTAAGTGACATCATCTTTTTTAAAAACACAAAAAACGCTTATTTTCGAATATCTCGAAAACTGTTCTACTTTTGACCATTCTGACTTCATATTCGAATTCAGCGGACAATTGTACATAAAGATTAGGTGTCAGATACATTTGGTCAAAAAGCTGTCACGTAGTGTTATTTGGTGAAAATTTTCTAAAAATTTTAATTAAAAGTCCGTCTCAAGTTCTATGAAAGCGTCATGGGAAAGAAATGTTGACACTTTTTTAAACAAATTCTTGAACGTAGGAAAAAAACAATTTTTGCAAATTTCAAACAGGGATATTTCGAAAACCGTTCGACCGATTTAAAATTTTTAAAATTTTTTTCCTTCTTCCGATTAATTTTTATTAAAAATTAAATTTTTTTTTATTTGTCCTTTAAAATATTATATTATAATAACCACGAACTAGAATAAACGTACTCAATTTTTTTTTTCTACTTAAAAAAGGGTGAGGCTCTGTAAAACATTTTTGAGGAATATTATATAAAAAGTATCAATTTCTGAGACATTTTTTCGTTTTAAAGATTCTGAAACATTTCCTGAGACATTTTCCCTATATAAATATATTTAGGTTTTGAAACATTTTCCTATAGAAAAAATCTCTTATTCTGAGACATTCTTTAGAAAGAGTATCGGATTTTGAAACGGTTTTCCTTCAGAAAAGAATTTAGATTCCGAGACATTTTTCATAAAGCAAAAGTCTTAGATTCTGAGAAATTTTTTTAAAAAGAAAAAGTCTCAGATTCTGAGACATTTTCTATGAAAAAAAATTATTTTATGCTGAGACATTTGTCAAATAGACAAAATTTATAATTCTATGTAATTTTTTCTATAGAAAAATTTCAGGTTCTATAAAATGTTGTACATGTGTGGGTTTTGGCCTCAAGAGCCACAACTTTTGAAACCGATGTATTCCGATCGGAATGAAATTCGCTCCAAGTCCTATTGGATAGGCAGGATCCAAAATATTAGGGAGGTGGGGTAGGGGCATATGACGCTTATCGGAATCAAAGTTGGGCATAATAGGGTAAAAACCAAAAAAAGGCCTTACAGCTGCCCAAGAAACGCCCCTGGGGGGCAATGTGAAATATGGCTCCATTAATTTTCCGACCTCAACCTTTTTTCATTCAACATAACTAACCCCTATCCACACTTCCTAAGAGGGGCTCCCATACAAAATGTAATTTTTATAAAATTTGCTCCTACACAAAAAAATATTGTAAATTTAGCAAAAAATATGGTTAAAATTAGCAAAAAAAAGCTTTGGTTTTAGACGTTGCAAACATTTTTGTAATATTAGCAAAACCATTTTGCTAATCAAAAAACATGTAAAAAAGTTATAGTCGGTCAAGCCCGACCATATGATACCCTACACCCGTGTTTTAGGGAAACTGGGTCCCAAGTCCAAACATGGACCGATTGGATCTGTCTTTTGGTAAATCTTTATTTAGTGTAGAAAACACGCACAGATCAAATTCAAGTGGAATTGGTTTATTTTTTGTCAATATACCGATTTAAGTGAATATCGGTCGAAATTTTTATAAGGGGGACTTAGTCCAAAAATAGTCCAATTATATTCCGATTTGATTAGGTAACTAAGGTACACGTTTAACACCTTAAAATAAAATTTTTATCAAATATTTTCATATTTATGAATTTTGGGGGAATTATGTGAATATCGGGAGCGTGGCTTGTATGGGGACTACCAGAAGGACTGGTCCGATTTGAATGATGATTCATGCGTACAAAATTTTATTACCTGCTAAATTTCAAGGCGATATCTATTATAATACGGTCATTAGAGTCATTAAGACGAATCCAAAGGGGGCGTTTGTATGGGGGCTAGGTCTTAACATAGACCGATGTTCTCCAATTTCAATAGGCTTCGTCCTTGTGCCAAAAGATGCCTAAGTTTCAAATTTCAAGTCAATTGATTAAAATTTGCGACCTGTATCGTGCTTAAACCGATAGATGGACAGACGGACGGACGGACATCGCTAAATCGACTCAAAAAGTAATTCTGAGTCGATCGGTATATTTGAAGGTATGTCTAGGACCAATATTTCGAGTAGTTACAAACATCAGTACAAAATATACCCTGTACCACATAGTGGTGTTAGGTATAATTAGGAAAAAATGGTAAAATTACAACAATACCATTTTGGCTGTAGGCAAAATCGCCAAAAAAAATTATAAAAAATTGCCCAAATGCAAAATCGCCCCAAAAATATGAAAAATTACCCATAAAGAAAAATACGAATCCTGACCCGAAATTAACGAAAAATGCCCAAGAAAGAAATGAAAAATTACCCAAAATAAAAAAAAATATTTTTTTCAAAACACATTTTTCCCAAAAACACATATTACACAAAAAAAAAATTTGTGTAATTTTAACAAAAAATCGCGCGATTTTTTGTTATATTTTTCTTCGTTCGATTCTCAGCAGAGCTTGTCGAAACAGGTGACAGGACATATTCTCCACGGACATTACCCCCATAACGGAAATGGGGATTATGACCAAATTCATCACGGACATAACCCCAATAATAGTTGTTGGGACTATGATCGTTTCTGAACCGGTCATAATCCCAATGGGGACTATGTCCGTTCCCTGTTGGGATTACGTCCGAAAATTGTTCAGTCTTAACCCCCATTCATATCATGGGGACTAAGTCCAAAGAAATTTCGGTCACAATCCCAGTTTTTTGCGGAGAGGGTGGGTTTAATGCATGGAGTTTGTAATCCCTAAGCCCGGCCGAAGGCCGTCTACGCAGAAAAACTTTTAAGCCAAAAAAAATAAATTTTTGTGATTATGACCAACTAGTATAGTGGACATAATCCCTATAATGGGGATTATGGCCATTTGTTATGTGGTCATTATCCCCATAAATCTGGGAATTATGTCCGTATTTTATTGGGATTATGTCCAAATTATTTTCGGTCATAGTCCCACTTCCATTATGAATTTGGTCATAATCCCCATAATGGAAATGGGGATTATGTCCGTGCGGATTATGTCATATCACCGTCGAAACATCGCGTTCTCTGTCTTGCTTATAAATAAATTGATAAACTTTTGTTTTTGTTATTTGACGAAGTTTGTTGAAAACAAAATCGAATTTTTGTATTATTGACTAACGGGATGACGTTTTTACTAAAAGTTTGTTGATATCAGTTTAATACATTCACAATTACTGTTTGTTAACTGGAATTTTATTATTTTATTTTCTGTGTAGTAATGGCATCATCAACCATTAATTCAGTTGTTCAATGTCTACTTTTGCTTTGGTATTGGCAGCATCTTCTTTTGCTTTACAATTTCTAAAACGAAAATACTAACATTTTTGGTAAAATTACTGTAAAAACTATAATAACTGTAAAAACTAGCAAAAAATTTAGTAAAAATACAAAAAAAAAAAATTATTGTACCAATAGTAAATTACCAAAAAGTTCTGTAAAAATTTAATTTTTACAATTTTTTTGCCAAAGTTTAGTTGACGTAAATACCAACACCTTTTACTGATATTTTGCAGGGGTGTTATTATGTACGGACAAAATGTTGAGGATTAAAAAATAATGGTGATCGGTCGTATTTTTTACATTTCTAGGGGGCATCTTAGGGGCGGTAGGAGCTGGTTTTAGAAAACAAATTTATAAAAAATAAAAAAAAGTAATTATTAGGGGTTTTAGCGTATCAAAATCTTGTACACTTTCACACTTCTAGTAGTGCATATGCTCAAATTGGAAAACCGTTGTTGTGAGTAACAAAGTTAAAATTTTTTTTTTCATCGATATCCAAACCCCATAGGTCTTAAAGTAATAGACCTAAGTTTCTTTTGAATAAAAAAAGACCTATTTTAAAAAAAAGTCAAAAAAGTTTTGGATTTAAAAAAAAAATAGATTTTTTTTTTCAAATTCTGATTAATTTTTATTAAAAAATAAAAATTGTTTTATTCGACCCTTAAAATATTATACTTTTAGTATGTTTATTCTAGCTGTAGTCGTTATTTCCTTTACTTATTAAAACTATGATACTATGAGAATATCATTTTCAAGATTTTTTTTTTGTTTTTAAATTTATTTATGATTGTAATTTTTTGCAAGTCTTAATCGACACGTGTTTCGGAATTTGTCAGATCTCATTGTCAAGATTATTTAACAGATATTGATAAAGAAGAATAAGTTAGTTTGGCCACTAACCATCCACAAATTGCCGTAAAATCATTAAAAAATCCTAATAATTGACTTTCTTAGAAAACGTTTTACCAGACCACTCTAAAAATTGCATGGGAATTTGAAATATATAGGGCCGGCAATAAAGTATAACATATTTCACGGAAGTAGAGCTTGATGTTGCCTAGAATCGCAAATCATTTAGTGTAAAAACTGAGGGAGTTTAGAGTGCAAAACAGGAAAAAATGTAATGTTTTAATAGTACTTACATACATATATGTTAAAAGATAACATTGTTTTAAATTCCTTTTATATATTTGCTAACAAACAAAATGATTTATGGGGAAAATTCATTAGGAGCAAAAAAATGGTGGAAAAATTTTTATTTGAAACACATTCAAAAATCGTTTTTAAAAATGTGTAACAAAACGTTAAAAATATATGTAGGCTTTAAATAATCCCAATAAAAATTATGGTTTAAATTACAAAGGGATTGGTTAATCATCAATCGTTTTTAAATCATTTGTAAGTCGATTTACACTGAATGACCATATAATTTTTTGGTTTTTCTTTGGTCTTTGTATGATTTTTAACTTTATTTAAAAATTCATCTCCTAAACAAACAAAAAAAAACCTTTTCAAAAAGCCAAAAAAAAAATTAATCAAAATCTACAAAAACCATGATGATGATATGGCCTTAACACAAAGCTAACTACAAACAATTGCTGTGGCTTTTTATAGCAGATGCAATACAATTTTGTGTCGTTGAATGTCGATGATGACAATAAATATACAAACTCATTGTTGATTTCATTTCATGGACGCTTCTCATACAAAGAAAAACAAGCAACAACAATAACAAAACATATTATTTATGCAAAACGAATTTTCTTTTATAAACGAAAAAGTTACATACATACATACAACTACAACTACAACAAAATTGTATTCAGTGTTACAAATGTTGTATGTACTACGTACAATACAAATCGTACAGAGTTACAATAAAATTTGTAAATGACTTGGTTGTTGTCCTGACATTTAAAGGAATGTAATTGCTGCCTGCTGCGTATGCCAGGAAATGTTGTAAAACTTTGAACACTACAAATAAGTTCACCGAAAAATAATTTTCTTGAACATTATTCTATGAGAATCATTAGTTTTATTAAGTAAAGGAAATAATGTCCTCGAGCTAGAAAAATATAATATTTAAAAGGTCGAAGAAAACAATTTTTATTTTTTAATATAAAAACACAAAAAAAACTTGTCAAATAACAAGGAATATTTGACAGTTTTCCTTGTTTTTTAACAAACAAATTTGGATCGAAATTTAAATTTTTTTTTTTTGGAATTTTACAATTTTTTTTGTAATTTTACAAATTTTCAAGATAATTTTACAAAAAAAAATCTAGTAAATTCACGAGAAATCCTTGTAATTTTTATTGCGACAAAAAAAAACTGTAAATTTACAACTTTATTGGTAAAAAAACTTGTAAAATTACAAAATTATTGGTAAAAAGCTTGTAAAATTACTAGGAATTTCGTAAAATAGGAGGTAGCAAAAAATATAGTAAAGTTACGAAACCTAAATTTATAATGTTATTGGTAAAAAACTTGTAAATTTACAATTTTATTGATAAAAACCTTGTAAAATTGCAAAATTATTAGTAAAAAGCTAGTAAAATTAATAGGAATTTTTGTCAAATAGGAGGAAGCAAAAAAAAAGTTAAAATTTGTTCTTTTACAAGGTTTTTTTTTGAGTGTGTTTAAAAAGATTACTCCAACTCGAGGTCACGTTTCTTTACAAGTTATTACAATATCATGTCAAAGTAACAATTTTCAAGAAACTATTTATACAGTTTGTTTGTTTTAAATAGATTGGTATGCACTGAAAGTGTTTTGTTCATAACAACTTTGAAAACGTACATTTATTCTATGAAAAAATCATTAGAAGTCAGCCAATGAGTCCCTTCATAGAATTTATGAAACAAATTCATAGCAACCAGATATATATGAAAAAGTTCATTTGCAAAAAAAAAAAAAATAACGAACATTATAAAACTAATTGTAAGTGTTAGTCGGCGAGGTTTTCCTCCTTTGGTGGCGCTGATAGCTAAGGCGTCGATTATAAATTTCCCAGTCGGTAGGTCTTGGGTTCGAATCCCGCCAGGGCAGCAATTTGTTTTTTTTTACGTTTTTTATGTTTATTTTTTATATTTTTTTAATATATTTATTAAATTTTTTTAATTATTGTAACATTATTTTAATCTTTAAAAGAATTAAAAGGCTTATTGATGACATTTTTTTCTATGAATAACATTCATTAGATCTATGAATTTTTTCTATGAAGCTAACAAAATCTATGAATAAAATTCTATGAAATATTTCACAATATAACGAATATTCATTCAGCCAATGAATTGTTTCATTGATTCTATAAGTTAGGTTTTATGAAATTTGTTCATAGATATTATGAACAATCATTCTTTCAGTGTGGTTATTTTGCTAGACTTACTCGACACGTGCTTCGATCGTGTCGAAGTTTTATCAAGAGTATTTAACCCACTGAAATTTTTAATTCTTTTATAAAAAGCATTGGGAAAATGTTAAAAAAAACTTTAAACCATTTTGGGTAATTAAAACCCGCTGATCTCAAAAATCTTGTCAACAAATTTTTCAATGTTCCGTTTTCCCAGAAAAGACAGTATTTCAATTTTTTATGCATTTTTAATATTTGGATTTATTTGCTATTTTATAAATTTATTTCATTATTTTCAAAATAAATTCAAAATGATCCAAATAAGTGAAATTTGATAATAAATAAAATCTAAAAAAAAATTAAATTAATTAAAAACAAGTATGAGTGTTAAATTCGGATGTGCCGAATCTTTTATACCCTCCAAAATGCAAAAAAAAAGTAATTTCAGGGGCGTTTTATTTTATTTTTTTTTTTGGGGGGGGGTCGTTGGTGGTAATGGGGGGTGTTGAGTTTAAAAATTCATTCTTATACTTTTTGCTCTAAAGAAATACAAGTTTATCATTATTTAAAAAACATTTATTCCAAGCCCATAAAAGGGGGGCGGACCGAAAAAACGACATTTTCTTCTGCTGTGGGTCCAAATGCAGCACTTTGAATGCATAAAAATGTTTCTTTGTTAAAAAAAAAAACACAAAAAATCATATAAAAATATGGTATTTTTCAGAGGTTGTGATTAGTTCTTTAAGGGGGAACTTTTTTCCCCTGGTCCGATTTTGCTCCTTTACGAACTTAACCTGCCTAGGAACATAAGACATAATCGTGCCAAATGTCGGGGGTCTAACTCTTTTATTTTGGACTGCATCGTGTTAACTACAGACGGACGGACGGACGGACATCGCTAGAATGTCTTAGAATCGATCACTGATCATAAATATATATACTTTATGGCGTCCTAGACCGATATTTTGATGCGTTACACACGGAATGACAAAGTGAGTATACCCCCATACTGTAGTTGGAGGGTATAATTAAAAGCCGAAAAAAAATGTAAAATTTCCGTTTTTGCTTGAATTAATTTCTGTGCTGATGCACAGTGCATTAAATGCACAAATAATTGCGGTGGTCCAGAGGGTTATATTTTTTTTCAATTGCAGACAGATGGGACTTTACATTCGTATTAAAATTTACCTGAAATTACACTTTTATCATACATAAATATTTTTTTAAAAAATCGAAAAATCGAACAGTGCATCGAAATG
This sequence comes from Pegoplata infirma, assembly GCA_963921195.1. NCBI lineage: Eukaryota > Metazoa > Arthropoda > Insecta > Diptera > Anthomyiidae > Pegoplata > Pegoplata infirma. Next base: position 33,863,760 of record OY992537.1, read on the forward strand.
GGTTATTGAAAACACATCAGAGCTTCAAAATATCATTTCAGTGAAATTTTGTAAAGGTTCTTTTCTTAAAACATATTAACCCTTCAACTGCCATTTTAAAAAAAAAACAAAAATATGCACAAAAACATAAAATGTGTGCAATAAAAATCTTGTTTTCATACGAAAAACTTCAGTAACGCCGGATTTAAATAGTAACATTTGAAAATCTATGTAAGCAATATTTCTGTTAGAAATTAGGAAAATCTGTAAAAAATTAAAAGAAAAAAAATTGTTTCTTATTTTTAAAACAAATTTTTAAAATAGATTTTGAAACAAACAAATTTCAATTTGTGTTTTTGCCAATTTATGGAAATTGTTGGAAATATGCACAAAATATACATTTAAAACCAAAATATGCATTTTCACCAAAAAATATGCACAAAAATGCAAAAACAAATCGATGAAATTTTAATCAAAATTTGTTGATTCGGATAGATAATTGGTTGTAAATTTACATTTTTATTGGTAAAAATCTCCTAAAATTACAAAAAAGCTTGTAATTTTTATTAGGAATTCTCGTAAAATAGGCTGCAAAAAAATTCAGTAAAATCACTATACCTCCTTGTAAGTTTTATTGAGTCAAAAAAATTGTAAATTTACAATTTTATTGGTAAAATGCTTGTAAAATCACAAAATCATTGTTAAAAAGCTTGTAAAATAACAAGGAATTCTTGTCAAATAGGAGGTAGCAAAAAAAAAGTTACAAACTTTTCTCGTAATTTTACAAGGTTTTTTTTTGAGTGTATTGTCGCCCACAGTATGTTGTTAAAACCTGTTTTCAAAAAATTTGTTGGGTCATGGGTTTGTAGAATAATAATTCATGGACAAAGTGAGTATATCCTCATACGTTGGTTGGAGCGTATATAAAAGTTAGTTCCGGATTCTTGATAAATTGACATTTTCATCAAATTGGAAATTTCAGAACGGGTTTTGAAAACATTTCAGAATTGAAACAATTTAAACGATAGTCCATTAAAAAAATGTCTTATTTTTGGAATGTGATGCATTCCGTTTAAATTTGATAAATATTAAATCAATTGAACTGGACACAAATTTTATTCTTTATCAACATTTAACCACGGATTCTAAGCCCAGTTTGAGGAATGTCTCATGATATAGGGTTTATTATGGGGGGCATTATGATTGAGTAAATCTTATACTGGGGTTATTTAATTCAAAATTTACATTTTTATAGGATCTCATTCTATAAAGGATCTGCTTGTCTGTCGTTTGGTGTGTTTTTTTTTTTTTTTTTGAAAAAGAATTGAATTGGTTTCTTGTTTTCTGTACATTTGCTTTTATTAAAGTTTGTTTGTAAGTGCTGATTGTAAATGTCGTACGGTATTGAAATTGCCTGGGTATTAAAGTGTTAAGTTTTATGTTTAAAATTCACACGCTGCCGTATTACGCGTAATGTTTTGTTGTTGCTGTTGTTTTTGTTGCTTGTTTCTCCTTTAGAACATGAGCTATTGAGTGGGTCAGGCAATAACAAAAAAACAACCTGGTTGGAATGATGGGTTGAATGTGGTTGGTTAGTTCGTTTTGGTGTCGGTTTAACTTGGTAATGTTTACCATTTTTGTCAATGAACTTTTGACATTTTTTTTGTCTGCTTAAATTTATTTTTTTGCATTCTGCTACCTAAAGGTAAGTAATACCGATTGGAACTTGGATTTCAATAGTGAGAAAAAATATATCTATTTTTTTTAATTTTATTATAAATTTATTGTGGTTTAAAATTACATTTTAATTCAATATATACAGTTCAACCAACCATGATTATATTAATTTCACAGCTAAAAAAAAACGTACTTTATTATAATTAATTCCGTTTATCTTTGACTCACCTTTTATTTTTGCATTCCCATTATAATTTTTTATTTTTTTTTTGTTTTATGCTATGTTGCATAATTTTCAATTATCTTTAAAATATAAAAATTAAAACAGTATAGAGAAACAGAAAAAACAAAAAAAAAAAAAAATTAAAATAATAATTATACTACTCTACTGTATAGTTTACCTACTTTGTATTCTTTTCCAGGAAATTGTATAGACGTTTGTGCTTTGGTATCCTATGGTATCAAATATAGAGCACCTGAGGTGTTATAATCTGTACTAGAAAAACATTCAAACTTATATTAAAATTTATATAGAAAGACTAAATTTAATTAGAATACTTAAATTGTTTTCAATCTTTTGCAGTGGCTTATTTACAGTAAAACCCAGTTAAAATGAACCAGTAAAAAAAGCTCGATATAACCGAAGTTTTCTAAAAGCGGGGTATATTTTATATCAACCTAGTTTTTTTTCAAAAAAATACAAAAAACTTCTTATTGAAATGAAAATATTTAAAGTAAATAAATAAATAAATTATATAAAAATTATAATATACACCAAATATGTTCAATCTGTTGTGAGTTTGGTAAACTTAATTGCCGCAAATTAAAAAATATTTATGTAAGTTTTATCCGAGATTCGTTATAACCGAGCTCCTTATAATAGAAATATTTTGTACAATTTTTTTTTTTTTTTCAAAACTTCGGAACTTTGGAATTCGTTATAACCGAGTTTGACTTTATATAAGGGTGGAACGAATAATAACAAATTATAGTTCGTTTTAATCTAAAACTCAATGTTTAAATTTTTGGCCTAATCGGACAAAATTTACCCGTGCCTTTGAGGGATTAAAGTTTTGCCATATAAAATAATTTCGCCTTAAAAACCAAAATTTTTTTTAGATTTTTTTTAATTGCTATTTTACTTAATAAAAATAAATTTTTGGTGGGATTAATCCTTCCGCTTTAAAATTGACTTCGAAAAAAAAAATTATTTTTTTTTAAGTCTTGTCAAGCAAGGATTTTAGTTGAGATGTTTCTTTAAATGAGAACGTCCATTTACTTGTACGGTGTCATAACTCAATATATATAATTTTTGAGTTACCGATACAGAACTATTTGTTATATCATGCTTTATATTGTGGCAAATATTCGTATTAATATCTTTTAAACTCACCAAGAATAGAACACGCCATTATAACATTTTCCATGTACGGAGGGGTATAACTTTTTGCATTTTTCGTAAATATCTAATCTCCCAAGGTAAAATAGTGTAGGGCATTAAAAAATATTAAGAATTGCGTTTTTAGTTTGTCGCGGTTGTTAAAAAAGTTCACGTACCAAACGCATTGAAGTTTTTAATAACACTACATTAGAAGAAAACAAAATTTTCATTTCTATAAAAAATATAATTAGAGCCCGTGCTCGATCTGTACTTACGGAAAAAATCAAATAAAATTACTCACAAAATATGTCGCCATTAGGCACGTCTCTGAAACGGGAATTGCAAATTCCTTCATTTATGTCTGCAATTCCAGATCATATTGGTAACCCTTGCGAAATAATGTAAGAGATAAAAAAGTTGAAAGAAAGTATGAAGTGAGATTGAGATTGCTGGAAATAGAATTGTAGTGTTGAAAACTGTCAAAATTTATTCTGTAGAAACTATAAATATTCACATATATAAAAAACAGTTTTCATTGACAAGACAAACCGACATTTAAAATCCTACTAATGATAACACTAACTGGGGTGTTTGAAACCGGTGTGGGAAATACCAGAAATGTCTATAATTTTTAGAAATTCAGTTTTTCTTCTGCATTTTTTCAACTTGAAGGTTAGGTTAGGTTAGGTTAGAGGTGGCGGAGTCAAAGACTCCTCACATAGACCGGATGGTCCATAGCGAAATTTTAGAAATTCAATTTTTCTTCTGCATTTTTTCAACTTGAACCATTATAACAAATATAATTAGAGCCCGTGCTCGATCTGTACTTACAGAAAAAATCAAATAAAATTACTGACAAAATATGTCGCCATTAGGCACGTCTCCGAAACGGGAAACGCAAATTCCTTAATTTATATCTGCAATTCCAGATCATGTTGGTAACCCTTGCGAAATAATGTAAGAGACAAAAAAGTTGAAAGAAAGTATGAAGTGAGATTGAGATTGCTGGAAATAGAATTTTAGTGTTGAAAACTGTCAAAATTTATTCTGTAGAAACTATAAATATTCAAATATAAAAAAACAGTTTTCATTAACAAGACAAACCGACATTTAAAATCCTACTGATGATAACACTAACTGGGGTGTTTAAAACCTGTATGGGAAATACCAGAAATGTCTATAATTTTTAGAAATTTTATTTTTCTTCTGTTTTTTTAACTTGAACCCTGATAACAAATATAATTTGAGCCCGAGCTCGATCTGTACTTACAGAAAAAATCAAATCAAACATTTTGAGTTATGACACTATACAAGTAAATGAGCGATATATATTCACAAAAATTTTTTTTTTGCTATCTGTGACAACTTTATCGGGTTCTAGATGTATCAAAAAATAGCAAAAAAAAAGTGTTTTATTACCCTTTTTTAAACAAAAATGCCTGCGAATTTTGTGCTCTTATCGAAAATATTAAATCATAATAATGTTTTGAGGAAGATTTGGGTGAACTTTCCAAAGCAAAGATTTTTTTTTATGGAAAAAAATTGTTATATTACTTTTCTATTCCATGCAAAACGAATTGAAATATTTTATAAGGTCTATTCGATTACCTTACTACAATCTACTATTTTTTACTCATTTTACTACAGCTGGAAATTTTCAATACAAAAAGTAAACAAGACTTTCCAGTTGTAGTAAAAAATAGTAAGAAATTTGGGTAATCGAATAGACCTACATATATATTACACAGTGTTACAAAAATGAATGAAACAGAAAAACCTGGGATGCGATACTTTTTTTCTAGTAGGTGCTGTTGAGTACAACAAGATTCTGTCCTTGAAATTTGCGAAACACCTCCAAAATCTTGAGTTACGGGTAAAAAACCGGTTTTTCGAACTTTTTACACTTATAAGCCAGTAACTTTCTTGAATATTAACCGATTTTGAATTTCTCGACGGTTTTAGAAAGAATAAACTAATATCTTTCGAAGTTGTAAACATGAAATTTAAGTAATATTAAAACAACTGTGCGTATTTTTCCAGCAATCTTAATTTTTCAAAAAAAAATCATTATTTTCTAAGTTTGAAGATGTTTTATCATATCTTTTTATTTAGGAACCGTACCATTTATGCATTTATTAATAAAGTATATTTATTTAAGAGTAAATTACAACCTTGGTTTTTAAAATCGGCTAAAAATTGAGTGAGTTATTAAACTTTTAATAAAAACAAAATTTTGTAATAAATGCCTGCACAATGTTTTTCTACCATCCAACCATAATATGCCATTCTGTCATTCTGTGTGAAACACATCGAAATATCGATCTAGGGTCCCATAAAGTATATATTTTTGATCAGTGATCGATTCTACGACATTCTAGCTTTGTCCGTCTGTCTGACTGTCCGTTTGTCCATCTGTGGAAGACACGAAACTGTCTAAAATAAAAGAGCTAGACTCCTGAAGTTTTGACACGAATATGTGTTATGTTTATAGGACAGTAAAGTTTGTAAATGGGCTAAACCGGACCAGGGAAAAAAAGTTTCCCCTTGTAGAATTAATGCAACCCCAGAAATACACTATTTTATTTTAAAGTTTTTTTGTCTATTTGTTCAACAAATAAAACATTTTTGCGTCATATGAAGTTCATTGACCCGCTGTTGAACCAAGGGGATAAAACAATGCCATTTTTTTGGTCCGCTTTCCTTTTAGGTTAAACGAAAAATAAAAAAAAAATATAAAATTTTATTATTTGAGTGTAAATATTATAATATATAAATTTGTAAACATTAATCGCTAGGGCAAGGTGTTCCCAGACAGCATCACCCACAACCCCCCCCCCCCCCCCCCCCCCCCACAAACCCGCGAAACGTCCTTGTAGTTTTTTATTTTCATTTATCGCAAGGGAAAGGTGTCCCAGGCAGGCAATACATCCGCGCCGCTGAGTTCCCCTTCTCAACAACAGTTTGGAACAAGAGCTTTCGCAAAACTTTTTTGCTTTAGAGTTCCATTGTCATTTATACAAGATTTACATTCCACTAAATTATCATGTATTCTACAAGCGGACGTCCGCACATGATGGACATCCCTTCAATGTCTTAGAATCGATCAATGATCAAAAAAATATATACTTTATGGGACTCCAGACCGATATTTCGCCATCTCTATAATGTCTTAGAATCAATCACTGATCAAAAAATTATATTCGATGTGAGACTCTAGACCGATATTTTGATGCGTTTCGCACCGAATGACAAAGTGAATACTTATACCCCGTACTACGGTTAGAGGGTATAAAAACATTGTGCAGGCATTTATTCCAAAATTTAGTTTTTATTAAAAGTTTAATAACTCGGTCAATTTTTTACCGATTTTAAAAACCAAAGTTGAGTTTTTCTCACAAATAAATATACTTTTTTAATAAATTCATAAATAATACGGTTCCTTAAAAAAAAAATGTGTAAAAACATCTCCAAAGTTGAAAAATAAAGAAATTTTTTAAAAAAATTGAGTTTGCTGGAGAAATACGCATAGTTGTCTCAATATTACTTAAATATTATGTTCAGATCTTCGGAAGGTCTCACTTTCTTCTTTCTAAAACCGTCGATAAATTTAAAATCGGTTGGTTTTCAACAAAGTTACTGGCTTATAAGTGTAAAAAGTTCGAAAAACCGGTTTTTTACCCGTAACTCAAGATTTTGGAGGTGTTTCGCAAATTTCAAGTACAGGGTCTTATTGTACTCGACAACACCTACTAGAAAAAAAGTATCGCATCCCAGGTTTTTTTTCGCTGTCACACAGTGTTATTGATCCATTTGTAACACACTCTAGCTATATACATCCGTCCATCTGTCTGTGGAAAGCAAGATGCAGTCAAAACCAAAAGAGCTGTATATTTGGTAAATGAGTGCAAAAATAAGTGCGAAAAAATGTTTTAAACAAATGGAAAATTTTTATGCGAAAAGCTTAGACTTGGTGAAAAAGTAGTTTTGGTAAAAAAAAAATATTTTTTTCACGAAAAACAAAATAATGTTGAAAAAAATTTAATGAACCCAAAATTTTTGGTGAAAAAAATTTTGATGAAAAAAAGTTTTTGGTGAATTTTTTTCATGAAAAGAAAAATTTTTTGATGTAAAAAAAAATTGATAAAAAATTTTTTTTTGGTGAGCAAAAAATTGATAATAAAAAATTTTATGAAAATTATTAATGAAAAAAATATGATAAAAAAATATTTATGAAAAAAAATTTTGACAAAAAAAAATTTGATGAAAAAAAAAAAATACTGAAAAGAAAAATTTGATGAAAAAAAAAATTTGAAAAAAAAAATTGATGAAAAAAAAAAAAATTGATAAAAAAAAATGATGAAAAAAAAAAATTGATGAAAAAAAAATTGATGAAAAAAAAAATTGATGAAAAAAAAAATATGGAAAAAAAAATTGATGAAAAACAAAAATTTTTTGAAAAAAATTAATGAAAAAAAAAAAAAAAAAATTGGTGGGAAAAAAACTTATAAAAAAAAATTAATGAAAAGAAAAAAATTAATGAAAAAAAAATTTGACGAAAAAAAAAATTGAATGAAACAAAAAAATTGATGAAAAAAAAAATTTTATGAAAAAAAAATAAAATTTGATGAAAAAAATTTATGTAACTTTTTATTCACCAGCTGGTGAAAAATGGTTTTATTCACCACGAGGTGAATTATTATCCAAGTTACAAACGCAAGTTACTAAAATTTTTGGGTTTAAGAAAATGAAAATAGTAATTCTTGTTTTCTTTTTCGTTAATTGTTAGCTTATATAGTCAAACTGAGGTGGCGTCCTGCAACTTTTTTAAAATTACACACCAGCCTAAAAACATTATCATGTTAAAAAAATAAACACAAAAACCTTGTCAAATTACTAGAAAAATTTCATAATCCCATTTTACCAATATTTTATTGTTTTCCTTATTTTTCGATCGAAATTTACAATTTTTTTGTAATTTTCATTTATTTTTTTTTGTAATTTTACAATTTTCCGAAATTTTTTTAAAAAAAAATCTAGTAAATTCAAGAGATTTCCTTGTAAGTTTTATTGTGCTAAAAAAGTTTTAAATTTACAATTTTATTGGTAAAAATCATGTAAAATTTCGACAAAGCTTTACTAGGAATTGCCGTAAAATAGGAGGCAGCAAAAAATCTACTAAAAACACGAAACCTCCTTGTAAGTTTTATCGAGTCAAACAAATTTGCAAATTTACAATTTAATTGGTAAAAAGCTTGTAAAATTACAAAGTTATTGGTAAAAAGCTTGTAAAATTACAAGGAATTGTTGTTAAATAGGAGGTAGCAAAAAAAAGTTACAAACTTTTCTTATCGTTTTATTATTTTTTTTGGGTGTACACTCAAAAAATCAACCTTGTAAAATTACAAGAAAAACTTGTAACTTTTTTTTGTTTGCTACCTCCCATTTGACAAAAATTCCTGGTAATCTTACAAGATTTTTACCAATAATTCTGTAATTTTTCAAAGTTTTTACCAATAAAATTGTAAATTTACCAATTTTTTTTACACGATAAAATTTACAAAGAGGTTTCGTTATTTTACTAGATTTTTTGCTACCTCCTATTTTACGAGAATTCCTAGTAATTTTACAAGCTTTTTACCAATAATTTTGTAGTTTTACAAGCTTTTTACCACTAAAATTGTAAATTTACAGCTTTTTGGCGCAACTAAAATTACAAGGAATTCTCGTGATTTTACTAGATTTTTTTTTGTAAAATTATATTGAAAATTTGTAAAATTACAAAAAAAATTGTAAAGTTACAAAAAAAATGTAAATTTCGATCCAAATTTGTTTGTTAAAAAACAATAAAAACTGTCAAATATTTGTCAAATGGGATTACGAGACTTTTCCTAGTAATTTGACAAAGTTTTTTTTTTTTTGTGTACTTTTTTTGTTTGAGTTATTATTAAATATCCTATTAACTTGTTGCTATTCCCTCTATTCATACAAAACATTTTTTTAACCACAAATCGATAGCCTTCCTTACCAAAATTACCACAAATTTATTTGTAAATATCTATTCAAGTGGAAAATAGTAAAAGAAAATGTTGCGGATTTTAAGCCGATATAATAATTTTTTAAACAACGAACAAAAAAAGCAACTTAAAAACAAAAACAACAATAAAATCTTGAGAAAAACAACGCAATATTTTAACAAATGACTGACTTCTTATAAAAAAAAATAAACAATGTAAGAATTAAAAAAACTGAAATAACTTTTTGGTTTTGTTTGAAGATTGTTATTTTTTCGCCTTTTTTTAACAACTTACAAGAGTCTGTTAAAGATTTTTGAAGGCAAATAATGAAAATCAAGTCAAAAAAAATTTACGCATTTCCCTCAAAAAAAATTAAACCCTCATCAATGAAATGAAATGTTTTGTTTCAGAAGAACAAAATGGAAAGATTTTTTTCTTTAAAGACGGGGGTTTCCTTAAGTATGATTTTCATTTAAAATTAAAAAAAAGTCTGCTGTTATTAAAAGTGCGTGTGTTAAGAGGGTGTGTGAATGTTTTAAACATTAGCCGACTTTAAGGCAGTGGTCAAAAATTGTAAAATATTTTTTTTTTGTTTTCAAACGAACTTTTGATGACCCACAAGTGGTGAGAATGAATTGTATAAAAATTAAGTAAACAAATTGGTAAATTTACGTTGATTCAAACAGACCTTAGGATGCCCTATAACAGCATTTGAAAAAAAAATTTGAATTTAAATATCAATTCCAATGTAAAAATTGATTTGATCAAATCTGATCTGATAACATATGCTTGCATCTGATTGTATATAATTATATCTGATAAAATATAATTTTTCTCAAGTTTCTGACAGTGTTGACCAAATGAGAGATATAATGAGATCTCGATATTGGTCATTTCAGATATAAATATATACAATCAGATACGATCATATATAAATAGATATAAACATATCAAACCAAATTTAAACGGGTTATATAATTTCATTTTAAATTTTTGTTAAGTTTTTGCATTTAAAAGAACCTACTTTAAATTAAAACATATTTTTTTATACGATTAGAGTATTATTATAGTTCGAGGCCCAAAAATTCTATTTATGATATTCCCATGGTAGATTATTTATATAAGTTAGACATCTTTTAGTACATCAGTATAAATCACTTTCCCCCTTACTAAGAAATCTTCAGTAGATTTTGGAGCATCGTTGGTGTTCAATCAAACATCAAACCAGACATAATATTTCATATATTTCACAAATGAAATGAAAAATTATTGTTTCTGTAAAGACAGTCGAGCTCAGGCTCTAATTATAATTATGTATTATAATTTTTTGATTTGTTATATATGGTTTTGAATTGAGAAAAGTGTGAAAGAAAATTTTTTTTTTAATTTTTCTAAAAATTTAAGACATCCTGGTTTGTTTCTTACTAGTTTCATATTATCCAGTTATACTAATCTTCAGAAAAACTTTTAATGTCAAATTTATTTAGTTAATAGTCAATAAAACTCTATATGTGAAAATTATTTACAGATCGCAGCCGACAAGGTTTGAACTCATCATCATCTGTAATACTTTGCTATTAACTGCTTGTAACGTACAATCACTCTAAACCGATACGCCAAGTAGGCTGTTAAGCAAGTATAAACTAAATCTGATTTTTTCAATTCGAGTGTGGTTGTTGCTGTTGGTTTTTCTCACAGAAGACTTGTTATTGTAATGTGTAAACAAACTTTTATTTTTAGTTATCATTATTCTTCTTCCTCTCCTTCATCAATTCTGATCTAAAAATATTTTAATATAATTGCCTGAAAAATATTTTAATATAATTGCCTTCGTCGAACTTTGTGACGTTGAAACCTTATGATGTTACAAATTGTTTGATAAACTTATAAATTCTTTTCAATTTTAAAATTTTGTAAGGTATACAAGCACAAATGGGTGGTTAAAGTTGTGGTGTGACTATAACAAAACGCATAAAAAATCGTTACATTTTAAGTTTGAAGTTTACAAATTTGCTTTATATGGTTTCTTTAAGACATTTTAATGTGTAGTGTAAAGTAGAAAATACATGACCAGACGTTTTTTAAATAAAATGTTAAAATGAATTCTACACTCACAAGGGACGTACCTAAACCCTTACTAACCGATTGGCATGGAACTTAAAATATCTATATAAAAGAAACAATTTTATGTTTGGGGTGTTTCGGCTTATCGGCCATATCGAGGATTTAAGAGTTCGAACAATTGTGTAGTTTTTGGTGGGAATTTATGTGAAGACATAGACCTACGATATCCATATGAATACCTTATTAAATATTAGTCGACTAGTATTTTTACTCTAGACGATATTCCTGTTAGATTGGGAGTTATTTGAATTTTCCCGAAGGTCCACATTGTTTCATAAAAGGACAAGGAAATTTTTAAACATTGATATGGCCGATAAGCCGAGACACCCCAACCTTAAAATCGTCTCTTTTATATATATTTAAAGTTTCAGACAAATCGGTTCATAAGGGTTGAGATACTTCCATAGTCAGTATAAAAAACTTTGTCGAAAAATCTATAAAACAACTTTTAGTTTGGCAAACTTTTTTCAGATTTTTGTGCCGAAACGAATGTTAAAACTAAAAAATTTCTTTCATTTAGATTTAGAAAATAACAGAAATCTGCAGATTATATTGATATTTTACAGAAATATTTAGTTGTCCCATTTTCAAGAATATTTTGCAAGTTTTCTTTCAAAGATTTAATAAAAAAAATAATTTTATAAAAATTTTATTAGATTTATAAAATTTTATTAATAAAAATTATGGAAAAAACTTAAAAATGAAAAGAAAAAATTTTCGCTAGAAATCAAAATTTTATATGAAAAATGCCTGCGAATTTTGTACTCTTGCTCAAAACATTAAATCATGATAATGTTTTGCGGAAGATTTGGGTGTACTTGCCAAAGCAAAGTTTTTTTTAGAAAAAATAATGTTATATTACTTTGCTATTCCATGCAAAACGAATTGAAATATCAGTCGAGGACATCATTAAAAAACCAAAAGAGCTGTACATTTCGTAAGTGAGTGCAAATAAAAACGAAAAAAGGATTTTTACATTTTGGAGAGTATAAAAGATTCGGCTCCAAAGAATAAACACTCTCACTTGTTTTATGTACATTTGATAAACAAATGGAAAATTTTTATGCGAAAAGCTTAGACTTGGTAAAAAGTAGTTTTGGTAAAAAAAATGATTTTTTTTTCACGAAAAACTAAATTACGTTAAAAAAAATTTAATGAACCCCGGTGAAAAATGTTCGTATATGGAAACATATACGAGGATATATGGCTACATATATGAAGATATATGACCATATATGAACCATATATGGGCACATATGTACAGTAGGAATATAACTTTTTGCAATTTTTGCAAATATAAAAAATACCACCCCATAGCCGTGTAGAGCATGTAAAAATATAAAAAAATATGGTGCCACTTTTCCTCTATCGTGAAAAAAGTTTCCGCACCGAAAGCGTTGAAGTTTTGTTTATATTCATTTATTTTTTTTTTATCAAAACAGTTTTTCTTGTCTTAAATAAGTTATTTTTTGTTAAAATTCTTATATAATCTTCAATACTGAACTATTTTTCATAAGTCTATTGTGATCAAATCGCGATATTTAAAAAATTATAATTTTTAAAAAAATATAAATAAAAATTTAAAGCACTTTAGAAATCTCTAAAGAAATATGATTAGGGGAATCAAAATGGGCCTTATGGCCTCCGAGTGAACTCGCCAAATGGCGAGCGCCCATCCAACCTAACCTAACCTTAGAAATCTCTTTCGGTGCGGAAACTTTTTTCACCGAGCCAACCTAAAAAACAGTTTTTTATTATTAGAACAACATTCCCTAGATGGTACTGGAGTGGCATTTTGCACTCAAAAAGAAGTTATATCCCTATATCCCTAATGTATATATATGAACATATTTGTAGGCATACAGAATCATGTATGAATCATACACTCAAAAAATTATGTAGGTAAATTCCAGTGAATATTCACTTAAAACAAATGAAATTTTATTTAAAAACCATTCCACAGTTTTTTCTTTTAAAATAAAAACATATGACAGTCAATTTTAAATGTTAATTTAATGACTAACCAAAACATTAAAAAACTAGTGAATATTCAGTTATTTTGTATTGAAAAACAGTAAAACTATAGAAGAAATTTTTTACTGCCGAAATTAAATGTAACAGAAAATTCAGTTTTAAGACAGTAAATTATTTTTTTTAAACTACAGAAACAGTAAAAAACAAGAAATCCATAATAAAATTAATGATTTTTCTTTTAAAATAACTTTACTGATTACTTTTTAAAATAACCTACAAACAGTTAATGACATAATTTTCTTAGTGTATACGTCCATATACGTAAAGTGAACCCATATGTAAATATATGGCATACATGTACATTTATGAAGCATATATGATCATATATGCTCACAAATATGTTCATATATGTACATTAGACCGACTCACCTTATATGGGCAAAAATAAAGTTAAAGTTGTACCCCCCTCAAAATTAACTTTGACATGTTTTATGAAGATTCCCAAAATATTTGGGCTCCGGCGATAATCTCCAGTGAGCTAAACCGCGTCAAAAAATGGTCCAAAAATGGTATTTTTCATGAATAAAAAATTCAGTAAATTTTTTTTTGTCCAATAAATGACCAAATATAATAGATATTTAGGAATTCTTTGATTCTGCATTAAAACATTTCAAAAATCTAACCACAGACTCGAGATAACAAGATGTTTATGTCAGTTTTTTGATGCTTTTCAATTCGATTTTAATGAAATCTTAAATAACTTTGGTATTTTTTGTCCGATTTTTACTTCTAATACATCGTTAGAATGGTGTTGACCACCGCTTGGGATTTTAATCAAAAATTAACCCTTAACTGCACTATCTTACTTTTTTATAAAATTTACTTCGACATCATTAAAAACCAATATATAACCAAAAAGAGCATATCTTTGTGCAGGAAACACGTTTAATTAATATATTTGGCCACAATTAATTTAACCCATGCATGATCAAAATATTTTGGCAAACATTTTTAAAAAAGTTTTTGCGGAAATTATTAAAATCTAATTGTAATACTTTAAAAAAATAAAATAAAAAAGTTTTTTGTTTATCTAGACGTGCTTATTAATATCAAATAATTATTACGTGTAACACTTTCCCGGTCAAATTTGTTTTCGAAATTTGTATGTGCAAATAAATTTTAGAAATAAAATATAACCCAATTTTTTTATAATCGCATATATTCGTGCAAAAAACGTCTCTAATAAATAGATCTTAATATTTTTTATTTAACCCATTCATGACCAATTAAAAATAAAAAATATGGAAAAAATTTAAGTCCAGTTGTAATACTTAAAATAAATAATATAATTGATATTTTTGACACATTTGCTTATTTAAAATATAAGATGCGTTTTTTTGCACGAATATATGCGATTAAGACAAAATTTGTTTATATTTTATTTTAAAAATTAATTTGCACATACAAATTCCGAAAAAAAAAATTTGACCGGGAAGTGTGACCCGTAATAATTATTTGATATTAATAAGCACGTCTAGATAAACAAAAACCTTATTTATTTTATTTTTTAAATTATTACAACTAGCTTTAAATAATTTCCGCAAAAACTTTTTCAAAAATGTTTGCCAAAATATCTTGATCATGCATGGGTTAAATTAATTGTGGCCAAATATATAAATTAAACGTGTTTCCTGCACAAAGATACGCTTTTTGTGTTTATAAAATGCGTTTTTAATGATGTCTAAGTAAATGATAAAAAAAGAAATAGAGTGCAGTTAAGGGTTAATTTTTACACTAAAATCCCAAGCGGTGATCAACACCTTTCTAACGATGTATTATAAGTAAAAATCGGACAAAAAATACCAAAGTTATTTAAGTTTTCAGTAAAATCGAATTGAAAAGCATCAAAAAACTGACATAAACATCTCGTTATCTCGAGCAAAAAGTATAGAATAATAAGAGTATTCGTCCCACTAGTAGTTTACTAACAAGTCGGATTATTTCAAAAAGTCTTTAATTAGCGTACTATTAGCTCTCATCCTCTCATGGAATTGCTCGAATCCTCTCACTGAATATCTGACATTCCTTTTAGTTTGACAATTTCATATTTATTTCTTCTTTGTCTTTTTTTTTCTTCGATGTGTTTTCTTTAATTCCTCTTTATTTTTTCTCTTCTTCGATGTGTTTTTTTGCCTTTTCGATGTGTTTTTTTGTCTTTTCGATGTGTTTTTTCACTTTTCGATGTGTTTTATCACTTTTTTCCTAATTTTTTTCTGTCAAAACATGCTCGAGATAAGCCGATTTAAGGATTAAAATTCCAGAGAGGAGTGCCTCTGAAATTTAGCGGAAGAATACTCTTATTTATTCTATACTTTTTGTCTCGAGTCTGTGGTTAGATTTTTTAAATGTTTTAATGCAGAATCAAAGAATTCCTAAATATCTATTATATTTGGTCATTCATTGGACAAAAAAAAAATTTACTGAATTTTATATTCATGAAAAATACAATTTTTGGACCCTTTTTTGAAGCGGTTTAGCTCACGGGAGATTATCGCTAGAGCCCAAATATTTTGGGAATCTTCATAAAACATGTCAAAGTTAATTTTGAGGGGGGTACATCATGAATTTTTTTTTTTTGAGTCACTCTAATGTACAATGTACATTGTACATGTATGCCATATATTTACATATGGGTTCACTTTACGTATATGGACGTATATGATTCATACATGATGCTGTATGCCTACAAACATGTTTATATATGTACATATGTGTCCATATATGGTTCATATATGGTCATATATCTTCATATATGTTGCTATATATCCTCGTATATGTTTCCATATACGAACATTTTTCACCGGGAACCCAAAATTTTTGGTGAAAAAAAATTTTAATGAAAAAAAGTTTTTAATGATTTTTTTTGATACAAGAAAAATTTTTTGATGTAAAAAAAATTTATGAAAAAAAATATGAAAAAAAAACTGTTTGGTGAGAAAAAAATTGATAATAAAAAATTTGATAAAAAAATTTGATGAAAAAAAATTTAAGAAAAAAATATGATAAAAAAAAATTTATGAAAAAAAATGTTGATGAAAATAAAATTTGATAAAAAACAAATTATAAAAAAAAATTGATGAAAAAAAAAATTTTATGAAAAAAAATTTTATGAAAAAAAAAATTGATGAAAAAAAAAAATTGATAACAAAAATTTGATAAAAAACAAAAAATTTGATAAAAAAAAAATTATGAAAACACAGGTGTAATTTCTTACACTGTAGTAGATTTTCTCAGAGTTGCAACCCTTAGCAGTTATAGAATATAAAGTCCAACAATATATAGAACAGAATTAAAACTCAACTCATAAGGTACAATGCAATTTAGTAATATTTCTAAGAATTAGAAATACGAAATATAAATTCAAACCTAACGGACATTTTTCAAGACTTGAAAAGTCCTACTAAGGGTTGCAACTCTGAGAAAATCTACTACAGTGTAAGAAATTACAACTGTGTTGGAAAAAGTTAAAAATAGATTCATTAAGTTCGTGCTAAACGTAACATATGGGTAATGAAATGTGATATAATTCCCGTTCGCTTTTTCACCTTAATGTACATTTAAATAGCTGATCTTAATCTTACACACCTACAGTGACAATCGAAGAGTGCTGACGAAGGAAGGGTGGCTTCTTCCGAAAGCTGTCGACATCTCCACTTAGCCTGTGTTGTCAATTAATTTTTTCAGATTTTCTCATTGTACAACAAAAATAATTATTTCTCAGAAATAATTAATATGGACTCAAACCGAAATAAATAAAAACTTCAGTTAAAAAAAAAATTATGAAAAAAAAATTGATGAAAAAAAAATTGATAAAAAAAATTAATAAAAAAAAATTTTTTGATGAAAAAAAAAAATTTGGTGCAAATAAAATTTGATGAAAAAAAAATTAATGAAAAAAAAAAAAAAAAATTATAAAAAAAAATTATGAAAAAGTATGATGAAAAAAAAAAATTTATGAAAAAAAAAAAATTTGTTGAAAAAATTCTGAAAAAAAATTGATGGAAAGAAAAAAATTTGATGAAAAAAAATTGATGAAAAAAAAATTGTTGAAAAAAAAATTTGATACAAAAAAAATATTTTTTTTTTGTTGAAAAATAATTGTTACTTTTTATTCACCAGCTGGTGAAAAACGGTTTTTATTCACCACGAGGTGAATTATTATCCATGTTTCAAACCCAAGTTATTAAATTTTTTTTTAAGAAAATGAATATAGTAATTCTTGATTTCTTTTTAGTTAATTGTTAGCTTATAAAGTCAAACTGAGGTGGCGTCCTGCAACTTTTTTAAAATTAAACACCATCCTAAAAACATAATCATGTTAAAAAGTGTTCAACTATTATTATGTTTAAGGGAATGACTTTTTATATATCTCATTCCTTTAAATTAATCACTTTTTCATTACACTTTACAGCAACCAACCCCATAGAGTGATATTTATTGTTTAAATGAATTGCGACACACCTGATTTGTTACATTTACTGCAATACCCTCAACTCACCTCTCAACAAAAACATATGATTTAGCACTTGATAAATTGTTATAATTATTCATTAATACCATCATACTAACTTAAATACAAATACCATACTAGATAATTATTTCATTAAATTAAATTAAATTAAAAATAGAAAACAAATAGAAATTTATATGTTTGCATGTGTAGTACGTGTAGCAGTAGTGGTATTTGACAAATAGTTTGTCTAGACTTTCGACAAAAAGTCTACCACTACTCACTCATTAATTTTTCACACACACACACGCACACACAAACATACATTTATGAGAAACATTCAAAAGCCGGAAGTCTAATGGTAGTCATTGTGTCGTCTAATTTTTTCGGTTCAAAAAACCGTAACAATGGCAAAACATTAAAGTGTTGTTAGACATGTGTTTTTTTTTTTATTGTAGTTTTTATTTGTAGTGTTGCTGTTGTTGGTGTTTTTATTTCATTTGCTAAATATGTTTGCATGTCAGAAAACCATTATTGTTAGAACGTTAACCAAAAGGTGTAATCCAAACACATTATTGTTTCCTAAACAACACTCTCTGTTTTTTTTATATTGGGTGTTTAATATAAATTGTATATAGTAGACTGGCAGTTTTTTGTTGATCGTCCTGGCGAATTTCAATTCTCATAAGTCTGAAAATTATGCGGTACAAATTTGGGGGCAATCGGTATAAATTAATAAGTGGTGTTTCGTATTTTTTAAGAACTAAGAAAAAAATAAAATATGTCCTGCGATACCCATATTTGCTCTGATTCACTAAATACGAATATGAAACAAATTTAATATCTCTCGAATGGTTTTCGAGATATCGCAATTTGAAATTTGAAAAAATGCCGCGTTTTTCCTACGTTCAAGAATTTGCTTAAAAAACTCTCAAATTTTTTTTTTTCCTTGGCCTATTTATAGAGCTTGAGACAATTTCTGTAATTGGTGAAGCGGTTTTCAAGATTTCCAAAAATTTCCTACGTTAAAAAAAATTAAAAAAAATATCCCAACTTTTTTATGCCCTCCACTTACAAGGAAGGTACCTCACAGGGCACCCACCGATTGTCCTGAAACTTGCATACAGGAAAGAGGGGAGCAAAATAAGAGCTACTTGTTTTTTTTAAAGCTGCCCAATCTCACATTTAGCGGGTCAAAGCCTTTGACTCAAAGGGAGGGGGAAAACCCGATTTTTTTCGTTTTTTGAGGATTTTTCCTGTTTCTTCAAAAAAAAAAACTATATGAACATTTTATACAGGTCGAAAGGTTATTTGAAGGCCTATCCAATGGTGAATCGGTCGTCTCAAAATTCGGCTTCGTTAAGTTCGTTATTGTCAAAAATGTGTAATCGTTGGGGTAGTTTATATGGAGATGTATATACGTACGACCGCAAAAACCATATATAATAATCTCCATCAAAATTAAACTGACCCGTATTTTTTCGTTTGGCGAAATTCCTGCTAGTTCGGCTTTATACGGATTTTGCCGAATGACCTTATTTTTTTCATAAGGTGGCAACCCTTTTTTTAAATTTGTAGTTGGGCAGCTTAAAAAACAGGTTACTTTGATTTTTTCACCCTCATTCCCATATTAAATTTTCAGGACAATCGGTGGGTGCCCTGTAAAAGACCTTCCTTGTTAGTGATAGAGGGTATATATAAGTTTGTCATTCCGTTTGTAACTTATCGAAATATCGGTCTGGGACCCCATAATGTATATATATTATTTATCAGTGATCGATTCTAAGACATTCTAACTATGTCCGTATGTCTGTCCGTCTGGGGAAATGGTGATCAGGGCCAAAGTATCAAACATATATAACTGAGACTTAGCAAGTTTACTTGTTGTTGTCCTAAGTAGTTTGGTATTGCATTTGAGCGAAATCGTTTCAGCGGTTAAAAGTTATGAAGTAAAATGTAAGAACACCTCGAAAATTTTGGTATATTCTACATAACCTAAAAATACAAAATGCTTTAAATTGGCTGTTGGTTGGCATATGTAAACAGAATTGGACACAGAATGGAATTTTTACAATTACAAACCATTTTTTTACAAAAAAAAATCCGTGGAATTTTTTTTCACCAAAAAAAATTTTTTGCGCGTAATTTTTTTTTTTTTTGCAAATAATCTTTTATTACATTGTGGAGGGTATCAATTAGGGTATTCAATTAATCGAGGTTTTGGTTTAATCGGTTAATCGGGCAAATAATTAATCGGGGTTGAGATTTAATCGGTTAATAATCGGATAAATTTGAATTATTCGGTTAACCGAATAATAAAAATTATAATTGAATATAAAACCAAGAACTCTATGTACTTTTAAGAATTTTATTTTTTAGGGCCGAAATTGCATTAATTTTATCGGTCGATATCTCCGTAATGAAAAAAGATATCTTAAGGATTGCAAAAGTAATTTGAAGAATAAGCGAAGTATTTTTAGATGTGCTGAACTAATTACACTGTAAGACAAATTTTAACTTTTTTTTTAACACCAGAACGAGACCTTATACACTTGAAAGTAGAGCCCCTCTGGAGTAAAACTGCATTTACAGTTTTTCATTCGGTGATCATTTGTCCTTTTTAGAGGACTTTAAAGTTTTGAAGGACATTTAAAGTAAAAAAAAAAAAAATATATATTTCTACTTATCCTACGATACTGAGATAAAAAGCAAATGAAAGAGGAAAGCTTCCTCAATTTTTTAAACATATTCGTTTTGTCATATCAGGTTAAAAGGATATCAATAAGGTCCTTTCAAAACTTTGTCCTTTAATATCCTTGAGAATTTCCAGCCATTTCTTCCGGAAAAAATATATGTTAAGGACATTGATATGCACTAACACATTGTTAAATTTCATCCTTCTCACTTTGTTAGTTTAGTGTAAAAAAAAATAAGTTTTTATATATAACTGAAAATATATTTTTTTGTTTACACATAGCCTCCCAAATCGCGACCTTGGGACAACAAGGTTCTAACTGACATTATTTTCAAAAATGAGTTATATATCGCATCGCACTAAAGCGACTACGCTCTTTCGATTGGCGTTCTCAGTTTTTCTCTATCTCGTACAGCTTCTGAGAAATTCAATTCAACAAGGTTCTATCTACGTGTTTTTTGTTTGAGATTCAGTTAACAAGGTTCTAACTGGCTGATAGAACCTTGTTTACCAAAAAAGCCCATATTGTTTTGCAGATAGAACCATGTGGACACTTTAATTGGAAACAGAACCATGTTGCACAGATTAAAAATTGCATATTGCACAAATACACTTAACAAAAAAACTTGTTAAATGATAAGAAAACCTTGTAATTATTTTCTACCTCCTATTTTAAGAGAATTTCTATTAAAAATTACCAAAAAATTTTGTAATTTTCAAGCTTTTTACCAATAAAATTGTAAATTTACAGCTTTTTTGACGCGATAAAATTTAAAAGGGATTCTCGTGACTTAACTAGATTTTTTGCTACATCCTTTTTTACGAGAATTCCTTGTAAAAATTACGAGATTTATGTTTTTATTATAAAATTACTTAAATTCCTTGTGAACAATTATTTTTTCTTGTAAATTTAAAATTTTTCGTAAATTTTGGCTGCGGATAAATAACCTTTTACCAATAAAAATGTAAATTTATAAAAAAAATGTAAATTTAGATCTCACAGAACACAAATTAACACAGGATAACGAGACTTTTTCTAGTAATTTAACGTGTTTTTTTTAAATCTTTTGTAAAGTTACAAAAAAAATCTCGTAAAATGATTGTTTGCTACGAGAACCTCCTATTTTAAGAGAGTTTCTAGTAAAAATTAAAATTTTATTGGTAATAAGCTTGTAAAATTACAAAAAATTTGCAAGATTTTCACCAATAAAATTGTAAATTTACTACTTTTTGACGCGATAAAAATTATAAGGACTTCTCGTAACCTAACTAAGTTTTTCCACCTTCTATGTTACGAGAATTGGTAGTAAGAATTACGAGCTTTTTTGTAATTTTACAAGTTTTGAGTTTAGAACCAACTGTAAAGATCACAGTATTGTCTTGAAACCTATTGAAAGTAAAAAGTTTCCTCCCTAGTGGCTTAGCTTGAAGCATTAGCGACTCCGAAAAAATAGTTTTAACACACTCGAGAAGAAAAATAATGTAACTGGGGTAGCTAAAAGATGCGACTGGCAATTAAAATCGGCAAAACGAATTCCTGAAGCAAGGTTTTTAAAGTAAAAACACATGAACACTGTTGCCAGATTTGACGATTTCTCTGCATTTTGACGATTTTTACTCCCCAAAATAGCAAAATGACGATTTGACGATTTTTGCCCAAAAAATGACGATTTTTAAAAATAACAAAAACCGGTCAATTTTGTCTACTTTTTCAAATTTTTTTAATGAAACTTTAGTATTCAATGAATATTTGTTGCTCATTGTTAGTTAAAAAAAGTATCCATCAATATTTTTGTACAAAAAGGGACAAAGAGAACAAGTGAGAGTCCCTCCAAAAGGTAAACAAATTATAGGGGGCTTTTTTTGGCGGAGGACACCTTTCTTTTCCTGATAAATGTTAACAAATTGATTTGTTATGATATTTACGCAATTTTATCATTATTACTTTTTTACGGAAGTGTCCACAGAAAAGGGCGGACGGAAAAAATACATTTTCTAATTAACTTGACCCAACTGCATGACCTTTTCTTTCATAAAATTATTTCATATGTTCAAGAAGGTGAACAAAGAATATAAAGAAGAAATTTCGGAGGTAAATTTAGCTTTACCAGGGGGAACTTTCGTCTCCCTGGTCTGGTTTTGTCAATTTTTAAACTAATCCATCCAATTGCCATAAGATATATACTGCATCATGTCTTCAACAGAGGGGCGGACATCGCTTGAATGAATCATTAATCAATGATAGGTTGTAAGTGGCTGCTGACGTTTTACGTCAACACACGTAGACTCTGAGATCCATTGTGATACCACAGGAAAAATCAATGATAAATATACCTTTTTTATTTTGACGATTTTTTGACGATTTCTGCAAATGGGATGACGATTTTGACGATTTTTTTTATAAAAATCGTACATTTTTGACGATTTTGTACACAACAATTCTGGCAACCCTGCACATGAAATAAAATGCTTTTGATAAAACTTCAGTTACACCAACAGCAGCACTGGCGGAAGAAGTGTGAACGATATAGCATCAGCCTTCCAAAAAAACTGTCGAAAAAGAATTCGAAGACAAGAATATCACAAAACTGTTAACATGGACCGATTCTGGTGGTACTAAAAAGCAAAAATTCCATTATAGCCCTAGCAATGAAGTATTTTATTAAAACTCATGCCGATGATGAAAGCATTTCAATGAAATACTCATTACCAGGACTCAAAACTGACCATTCTCTTCCCCTTATGTACCCCCCCCCCTAATAACGTTTGACATTATTTTTCCTGCTATACAAAATAAAAAAAATTTGAAGATCCCAGGTGGACACTACGGAGGCTTACCTTGTAAGTCGGTTTATTTTTGATTAACAAATGTTGTATTATTATATTAAAATCCAAATAACACAAGGTTCTATCTGCAAAAAACTATCTCTTACAGAAACACAAGGTTCTATTTGGCAGTTAGAACCATGTTGTCCAAATTCATGTGCCTTATCGTTGAGCAACAGAGTTCTATCTGCTTTTTGAGACTCAAATTGTGCAAAAACTAATATAGAAGCGCGAATATTTTCAAATACATAAGAAAATTTAAGGACTAATTTAAAATTATTCAAAAACCGTTTTTAAATTTAGTCAAAACTGACTTAGTAAAGCGGTTAACAATATTCAACCTTAGTTTTCTCAATAGTAGTGTTGGTGCAAATAGAACCTTGTTGTTCCAAGGTCGCGAAATATTAACCAATTTTCTTGGAAAAAAATCTAACACATGAATAAATGGATATACATGTGAAACTGGACCCTCCATGGAGTAAAAGTACGTTCATAGTTTTTTATTCGGTGATCCGGTCTCCTTTAAATACCATGTACAATGTTAACCAAAGTGAGAGATTTAAAAAAACAAATGAATTTGTTTCTTTGGGTTAATAATTTATGTTTTTTTTTGTTTGGTTTAGTTTTTCGATTTTAAATTTTTTTTTAATAGTTTTATTAACAATCTAATGGATGTCTTTATAATTTTGTTAACTAATATTAAAATGCATCATTTGAAGTCTATATGTAAATAAATCGTATAAAAAACACGTGTTTACTTATTTGTACTTTTACTTATGCAAGTATATGCTATATGTATGACAATTGCTGTGTTTTTCAATAAGTGGATTTATTTTCGGACTAATCTTATTTAGTTCAAAATAAATAAATTAAAATGCCAAAACAAATTTGGAATATTTTTTTTCCATAATCTACGATAAATAAGCAATTATTATCCTAAAAAATAATAAAAAAATCTGGAAACTTAAAAAAGTTATAAATAAATCAAAATAAATCCAAATAAATTTTAGGATTTAATAAATCCGTTTTGGATTAATTTTGTTCTATTTATAACTTTTCTCATTTTCCAAATTTGTTCATTATTTTTTTCGGATTATAATTGCAAATTTATTGTAGGTTACGGAAAAAATATTCCAAATTAGTTTTAGTATGTTAAAATATTTTTTTTAAGCAAAACAAGATTAATCAGAAAATAAATCCACTTATTGAAAAACACAGCAAATATATTTTTTTAACTCTTGCTTTAAACAACAACCTAAAATTAAGGCAAAGCCGAAAAACTTCCTCTGAAATTCTTGAGTTTGACTTTATATCACCATTTCCGCAACAAACTAATAGAAGTAATTTTAAAAAGTTTTTGAATTTTATACTTATGTCATTTGTAACTTAAAAGTTTATTTAAAAGGAGACCGGATCACCGAATTAAAAACTGTGAACTTACTTTTACTCCATGCAGGGTCCAGTTTCACATGTATATCCATTTATTCATGTGTTACATTTTTTTTCAAGAAAATGGGTTAATATTTGGGAGGCTATGTGTAAATAAAAAATATATTTTCAGTTATATATAAAAACTTATTTTTTTTTTTTACACTAAACTAACAAAGTGAGAAGGATGAAATTTAACAATGTGTTAGTGCATATCAATGTCCTTAACATACATTTTTTCCGGAAGAAATGGCTGGAAATTCTAAAGGATATTAAAGGACAAAATTTTGAAAGGACCTTATTGACATCCTTTTAACCTGATATGACAAAACGGACATGTTTAAAAATTTGAGAAGACTTTCTTCTTTCATTTGCTTTTTATCTCAGCATCGTAGGATAAGTAGAAATATTTTTTTTTTTTTTTTACTTTAAATGTCCTTGAAAACTTTAAAGTCCTCTAAAAAGGACAAATGATCACCGAATGAAAAACTGTAAATGCAGTTTTACTCCAGAGGAGCTCTACTTTCAAGTGTATATGGTCTCGTTCTGGTGTTAAAAGTAGTGTTGTACGGTGTTATACATCATAAAATAATTCGCGGTTTTATAAGGTCCCGAACATTGCGAATATCTGAGTTTATGCAGTACTGTCAATCGAAAATCTAAATATCTCAAAATAAATCACTTCTAAGGCCAGATTCGGATTAAACGCATGAAAAACTATTAGAAAATATATACTGTAGGCAATCTATAAAAAATTGGCTAGGGTTACTAATTGTAATTAGTTTATTTTTTTAAACCAAAATATCGTTATGGACCTCGATAAAATATTTGCTAGACGAAGTTTTTACAAATTGCTAAAAGAGATTTTGATAAGTTTTTTAGACCTAAACTTGTTTCAGCAGAGCCGTAATTTAAATTAAAAATTAAACATCAAAACGCTAAATAAAGCAAAAAAAAATAAGTAAAATTACTAAAAAAATAAATTTCGGTTAATCGGTTAATCGACACAAATTAAACGGTTTATTTGTTATTTGATCGACCAAAATTAATCGGTTAACCGATTAACGGTCAATCGATTGAATACCCTAGTATCAATACATTCGGAAAGCTGAATTTAACTTTTTTACTTGTTTTTCATATGTAAGATTTTTTTTCATAACATTTTTGTTATTTCATCAAATTTTTTTTCACGAAATGTTTTTTTTACATATTTTTTTTTATAAAATGTTTTTTTTTCATCAAAAATTTTTTTTCTTTATCAAAAACTTTTTCTTCATCATAAGCATTTTTTTATAATTTTTTTCACCAAATTTTTTTTTTTTCATCAAAACAAAATTTTTTCATCGAAATTTTGATTTTAGCAAAAATGTTCATCAAAATTTAGTTTTTCTGAATTTTTTTTTTTAGTTTTTTTTTTAACCAAGTCTAAACTTCTGCCATAAAAATGTTCTATTTGCTTAACAAATGAGCAAAAAACAAGTGAGAGTATAATAATAATAATTTGATCCAATGATCAGTTTTTTTATTTATTTTTCCAATTTTTATTTACAACTCATTTTAAATAATTCTAACCTAACCGAGAACTGGTAACAATGACCGTCGTCTCGTTGTAGCGAAATCGACCAAGGGTTTTGGTGGGAATCGAACCCACGACCCCCTGTTTCATAGGCTAGCACGCTACCAACTAGCCTACAGGGGCCCACAAGTGAGAGTATTAAATTCTTAAAATTTTTATACTCTCCAAAGTGTAAAAATAAAAAAATGTAAGTAATACACTCATTTACCAAATTTACAGCTTTTTTGGTTGGGATTGCATCTTGCAGCAATATTTCGTGTGATAGATATAAGTAAGCAATCCATTTAAGACAAAGTTTCCAATAATACACCTAATTATTATCAAACGAGTATCTTTGTTAAAAGTGCTGTGTAGGTAATTTATCGAGCTTTAATTTAAGATTAATGGCGTCCAGATTGAGTAAATATTAATCGTGCTACGAGGGTCGAAATGGAAATTGAAATTATTGAAAGACGTTGTTTAGAAAATTTCTTAAAAATACTTTAAGGTCGATTTTTCCCAAGCTCAAACATTAAAAATTTAAAAAATTGTCCAATAGTATATAGTCATTTATCAAATAATTTTCCAATGACCCAAACAAAAATCAAAATTTTTAAAATGCAGTCGAAGAAATCCGTATTTTTTGACTTCCAATTCTTTTGAACACCAATTTTTTGTAAACAAAGGAAATGTTCAATTATTTTTAGGTGCACTAAAATTATTAAACAATTAAATCTTTTCTTTGTTTACCAAAAATTGGTGGTCAAAAGAACTGTAGGTCAAAAAATTCGGATTTCTTCTACTGTGTTTTAAAAATATTTATTTAATAAATTAATGTTGACTATTGGACTATTTTTTAATTTTTTTATGTTTGACCTTGGATAAAATTGACCTAGAAACATTTTTAAGAAATTTTCTAAAAAAGGTCTTTCAATAATTTCAATTTTCAGTTCGACCCTCGTAGCACATTTAATATTTAGACAATCTGAACGTCATTAAGCTTTAATTAAAGCTTGATTAATTACATATACAGGATTTTTTATAAAAATACTTATTTGATAATAATTAGGTATATTTTAGTTAACTTTGTCTTGAATAAATTGCTAACTAATATCTTTCACACGAAATAAGCTGCGAGCCACCGTACATATAAACCTTCGACAGAAAGCCGTTCGACAGATTTAGAATTTTTTGATATTTGTTCAGCTCATTAAAACCAATAAATAAATCGACACATATTTTTTTTTTTTAATTTTTAACACTTAAAAACGTTGATCAACGGATCCGGCAGTTTAATTTAATCCGACTAGCCTCAAATTTTTACAACAAAATTTTTAGGCCTAGTAGAATAAAAATTTGCTCGGACACTTGGGAAAATCCAAAGTTGAAGAAAAAAATGCCACTCTAATGGGCAGGATGAATGTTTATGGTAAAAATATTTAGTAAAAAGTTATTTGAAATGTTAAGAAAAGGAAATGAATCTTAAATGAAGAAACAAAAGGTGACATATTATAGACTATAAAGAAAGTTGTTAAGAAAATATGTCAAACATTTAAATTAAGCAGAAGCTTTACAAGTTTTTGAGCTACAAAACAAAATTACAGCGATAACTTTAAATTGTAGGAACAATTTAATTTTCAAATAGTACTGGAATTAAAACATCCCAACATTGAAATTCAGACAAGCCAAATTGAAATTTATAAATTAACTATTGAAATGATGAAAAACACAAATTAATTTAAGGAAAGCTTAAATAAAGTTCTGATCAGCCATTTTTCGTACAAAAAAGTCTCAGATTCTGAGAAATTTTTCATACACAAAAAAAACCTTGTCAAATTACTAGAAAGTCTTGTAATTACATTTTACCAATATTTTACAGTTTTCCTTTTTTTAACCAAAAAATTTTGATCGAAATTTAAATTTTTTTTGTAATTTTACAATTCTTTTTTGTCTTTACAAAAAAAAATCTAATAAATTCACGAGAATTCCTTGTAAATTTTATTTTGCTAAAAAAGTTGTAAATTTACAATTAATTGGTAAAAAGCTTGTAAAATTACAAAAAAGATCGCAATTTTTACAAGAAATTCTCGTTAAATAGGAGGTATTCAAAAAAATTTTAAATTTACAATTTTATTGGTAACAAGTTAGAGTATTAAATTCGGCTGTGCCGAATCTTTTATACCCCCAACACGTTTAAAATTTTAAAAAAATGGCAGGGGCGTCTTTTTTTTTGGTGGGGGGGAGGTCGGCGGATTTGGTGGGGTCACCTGTACCCCCGCTATATATGTTTACAAATTATTTGTTTATGATATTTACGCTTAAATAATACATTTTTATCGTTATTTTTAATTAATTTCTATAACCACGCCCCAAAGGGAGGCTGCCTGAGAAAAATCGAATTTTCTAACCCCCTTGGGTGAGTTCTATGAACATAATATGGCATACAAATGTTACATTTGTTGAGTAAAAACAAAAAAAAAACTCGTAAAAATATAGTATTTTTCAGGGTTACCTTACCAGTAACATAAGAGATATTCTTGCCAAATTTCAGGGATCTAGCTCTTTTGGTTTGGACTGCATCGTTATTTCTACAGACGGACGGACATCGCTAGAATGTCTTAGATTCTATCATGGATCAATATTATATATGGGGCCATGTCAAATCGGACACTTTGAAATTTTTTTTTTTAGATTTTCCCAATTTGTTTACAGTTTTTAGTACCCTTCGAAAACTCCTTCGTGGTAAATTTTCAGATTTTTTTGATGACCCGTTCAAAAGATATCGAATTTTTAAAAATTGGTAGTTTGTTCCTTTACTTAAACTTCTTTTACTCATAACTTCTTCAATAATGGTCCAAATTAATTTTTTTTTTTTCAAAATTTTTGTTTCTTTACGTACTTAAAAAAAAATCCCAAAAAAATCTTAAAAGCGCTTTAGTATGCGATTTTTAAGTTGTAAAATTTAAATCTCATTTTTGAAAATGTTTGTACTCTCCGATTTTTTGGAAAATTTTTTGTGTAAAACTTCTATCGATTCTACAAATTTTTTGCCCAGGAGGATCGTGGGATTACGATTCTACAAATTTTATGCCCAAGAGGATCGTGGGATAACGATTATTACTATTTTTTTAAATTTTTTGAAATAAATTTATTGTAATTTTCCAATCTTAAAATCATTTCTACTGCTCCAAAGGTGCGTCATAGAGGGGTCATTTATAAGACCAACCCCCATTAATTTTTACGTCTTAACATTTCTTTGGAACAAACTAATACCCTATCTCCAATTTCTAAGGGGGCTCCCACACAAAACGAAATTTTTTAAAATTTGCTCCAACCGCTTTAACTGCCCTAATAGTGCCCTTAGAGCAACAAAATGTATGACCAACCCACAATATTTTTTTAGTCCAAACATTTTCTCTGAACACACCTACCCTCTATCTTTAACTGTTAAGGCGATCCCATAAATTTTTTTTTATTTTTTGTAAATTTGTTTTATTTAATCAGCTTCTACCGGTCCAATGGTGCGTCCGAGAGGGGTCATTTGTGAGACCGACCCCCATTTATTTTTACCCTACAACATTTTTTTAAAACATACCTACGCCCTATCTCCACTCCCTAAGTAGGCTCCCATACAAATAACAGTTGGAGCAAATTTTATAAAAATGTAATTTTGAATGGAAGCCTACTAAGGGAGTAGAGATAGGGCGTAGGTATGTTTTAAAGAAATTTTGTAGGGTAAAAATAAATTAGGGTCGGTCTCACTAATGACCCCTCTCGGACGCACCATTGGACCGGTAGAAGCTGATTAAATAAAACAAATTTACAAAAAATAAAAAAAATTGTGTGGGGACCGCCTTAACAATTAGATATAGAGGGTAGGTGTGTTCAGAGAAAATGTTTGGACTAAAAAAATATTGTGGGTCGGTCATACATTTTGTTGCTCTAAGGACACTATTAGGGCAGTTAGAGCGGTTGGAGCAAATTTAAAAAAATGTCGTTTTGTGTGGGAGCCCCCTTAGAAATTGGAGATAGGGTATTAGTTTGTTTTAAAGAAATGTTAAGACGTAAAAATTAATGGGGGTCGGTCTTATAAATGACCCCTTTATGACGCATCACTGGAGCAGTAGAAATGATTTTAATATTGGAAAATTACAATAAATTTTTTTCAAAAAATTTTAAGAAATAGTAATAATCGTTATCCCACAATCCTCCAGGGCATAAAATTTGTAGAATCGATAGAAGTTTTACACAAAAAAATTTCAAAAAAATCGAAGAGTACAAACATTTTCAAAAATGAGATTTAAATTTTAAAACTTAAAAATCAGATACTAGAGCGCTTTTAAGAATTTTTTGGGATTTTTTTTTTAAAGTACGTATAAAACAAAAATTAAAAAAAAAAGTAATTAAATTTGGACCATTATTGAAAAAGTTACAAGTAAAAGAAGTTTGAGTAAAGGAACAAACAAAATACTTTGGAGGATATAACGCGAATGGATCTTAGAATATTAAAGAGATTCGCAATGACTTTGAACGTGCGAGGTGTATAACGTTCAGCGCCACCCTAACCTAACCTAACCTAAAGGAATAAACTACCAATTTTTAAAAATTCGATATCTTTTGAACGGGTCATCAAAAAAATTCTGAAAATTTACCACGACGTAGTTTTCGAAGGGTACTAAAAACTGTAAACAAATTGGGAAAATCTAAAAAAAAAAATTTCAAAGTGTCCGATTTGACATGGAATGCTCCATATACTTTGTGGGACCCCGGACCGATATTTCGATGTGGTACACACGGAATGACAAAGTGAGTATACCCTCATACTGTGGTTGGAGGGTATAAAAAGCATGTAAAATAACAAATTTATTGGTAAAAAGCTAGAAAAATAACAAAGGAATTCTTGACAAATAGGAGGTAGAAAAAACAATTAAAAATTTTTCTTGTCATTTTACAAGGTTTTTTTGAGCGTATAAAAATAACTCTCAGATTCTAAAACATTTTTCGTATAGAAAAATTTTCAGATTCTAAAACATTTTTCGTATAGAAAAATTCCCAGTTTCTCAAAAATTTTTCCTGTAAAAAAATTTTTAGATTCTGAGACATTTCTTATTTTTATTCTGAGACATTTTTTATACAGAAAACTTTTCCGGTTCGAAGGCATTTTTCGTATAGAAAAATTCTCAGATTCTGAGACATTATTCGTATAGAAAAGTGCTCAGACTCTGAGACATTTTTAGTATTCAAAATTCGTTAGAGTCTTAGATATTTTTCGTGTAGCAAAACTCTCAGATTCTGAGATAATTTCTGTCTCAGATTCTAAGACACTTTTCGTAAAGAAAAAATTCGAGAAAAATTTTCAGATTCTAAGACATTTTTTTTTTTTTTTTAACCCTAGGATGGTCAGGGAAAAAATAGTCACAAACGTAACAACTAGGTCTGCGCAGACCTATTGTGATTTGTAGGGGTTTACATAAGCAGAAATCCTTAAAGTCTGTGTAAATATGTTTGTACGTTCTGCATACACATTTTTAGCACAAAAAACTCAATAAAAAGTTCAATCGCATGCCACACCATTCAAATAACTTTTAGGTCTGACTAGACCTTGGCAAACATGAAAACTATGTCTGCGCAGACCTATATTTTTGTTTGGTTTTGGACCAAAATTTGAACCTAGCCAAGTAAGTGAAAACGTACGCGAATTTCATAAAATTGAATGTCAATGTGTTTGTACTGTCCCCTTACACATTTTACGAGCACAAAAGACAAAACTAATTTCAATAACATGCCTTACCATTCATTCAAATTCATAGGTCTGCACAGACATAGTTTGTACGTTTATGACTATTTTTTTCTAAACACGAATAAAACCTTATAGAAACATATAAGCAGTCTGATGTTGAGCTAAGTTTGTTCTCAAGACCCGCTTCTAGGAAGTCATAAACGGATTCGTCTCTAAAACGAAAAACAATAGATTTATACACAGTTTATTACGCAAAAGGTCTGCTCAGACCTGGTTGAACCTCCTAGGGTTAAAAAAAAAAAAAAAAAACAAAAACCATTTATTCTTATATGCCACAACTTGTTCAATTCTAATTTTTTTTATTAATTTAGTTTTGCCCTCTAAAAATTCTTTAACAAATTACTTTTCCCATAAATATAAAAATAAAACAAAAATCACAAGATCATTTTCAACAATCAATTCAAATAGTAATAATGACAACATATTCAATTAAAATAAATTCTTTATAGTAAAATAAAACTAAAAATAAACCACACATTGGAAAAACCATGAATGACAGAACACCAAAGGAAATGCATTTTCCATTCAAACGATGAAAAAAAATTGGAAAACAACTGAAAATTGAAAGGGCGGCGGCACACTTTTCACACACTCGACAAGATTTCCAAAATCAACAACAACAAACAGACAAAATATAAACACAATGACATTAACATACCACAATTTAAAGAGATTTTCCTGAAATAAAAAAAAAAAAAAAAATGGAACAAAACTGAAAAATAAAATCTACTAAATAAGGTGCTTTACTATGAGGGAAAATAAATTCTGAATTGTAAAGACAAATTGTTTTTTTGATTTTTTAAGTGAAAAAAGAAGGTGTCAACGAGCAAATCAAAATTGTAAAAAAATTAAGAAAATGCTTTATTTTTAGAAATGAACAAAAATTTTTTAAAGTTTTTTTTCTGTTTTAAGTAAGAAGTAAAATTTATTTTTTTGTTGTTGTTGCTGTTTGTAGGTTTTCAATACAATATTTTATTTTTTATGTTGTTTTTTTTTTGACATATTGATGAATGTTTTAACATATTTTATTGTTTATGTTTAAACTTATTGTTTTTCTTTTGAATTTGCGGTGGTGTTTACAGAGAAGGACAAACAAATAGCTTTGGAAAGTATAAAATTATTAACTTCAACTTTGGTCAGAAAACCACACTCAAAATATTTTTTAGGCAAAAACAAATGAAAAACACATTTAAAACATGTAATAAAACACTTGACAACCATTCCAGTAATTATTCATTTGTTGTAACATACATCAACGTTTATTTTTTACTGTTCATAAAATTTTCTAAAATAAATAACTTTCAACATTAAAAAATTACGTCACTTTTATTTTTTTTTACCAACAAATTTAAAAAAATATCCTACGAAAATATTAGAAATGAATGATTTTTGTGTTATTTTTACCAACAAATTAAAAAAAAAGAATACCTTCGAAAACATGAAATATTAATGATTTAGTAGGTTATTTTTTAAAATTTTTCTATTGAATTTTTGTTTAAAAAAGTTTTGTTAAAAAAGTCGCTTGATACAAACATGTTTTTATATTTCTACACTCAAAAAATTATGTCATTAACTGTTTGTAGTTTATTTAAAAAGTTTTACGTTTTGTCTTTTTTAAAAGAAAAACATTTGTTCAATGTTCAGTTATCTTAAATGACTTTGTTATGTTCTTTGTTTTAAAAATAACAAAATAAAAAATAAAGACTTTCATTACCATTAAATTTTTAAAGTCATTTATTTTTGTTCTGTAAGCAAAAATAAGTTATTCTTCTTTAATTTTTACTAATTTGTGTACATCATTTTTTTGTTCAAATTATTGGCATTTTTAAAAGAAAAGTCATTTGTTTGTACCTACTTGTGTTGGTTATTTTTTTTTGTAGAGAAAAAATTCAAAACATTATTTATAGAAATATAAAAACATGTTTGTATAAAGTGCCTTTGACACCATGGGTAAAGTGCCTTGCCAGAATGTAGCTGATTGCGGGATCGATTCCCCAAAAATTTTGTTAATTTTTTTTTTAAATAAAATTCAATAGAAAAATTGTAAAAATAACCTACGAAATCATTAATTTTTAATGCTTTCGTAGGTATTTTTTTTTTTTTTGAATTTGTTGGTAAAAATTACACAACAATCAGTAATTTTTAATGTTTTCGTAGGTTATTTTTTCGAATTTGTTGGTAAAAAAATGAAAGTGACGTTATTTTTTAATGTTATTTATTTTAGAACATTTTATTAATAGTAAAAAATAAATGTTGATGTTGGTTAAAACAAACGAATAATTACTGGGATGGTTTCCAAATGTTTTATCACTTGTTTTAAATATGTTTTTCATTTGATTTTGCCTACAAAATATTTTGAGTGTAGGGGTTTTTTTAACATTTTCCAAGTAAAAACTTCTATTACCAAGTAATGAGGGTTTCGCCTTAAAATAGATGGTGGTAGCTACCCAGCAAAAAAAGTGCGGAGTACTTCTCAGTGGAGTGCTTTAAAACTACAACAAATGTAATGAAATACAACAAAAATAACAAAAAACACAAGAAAAAAACACACAAACAGTTTTTTCTACTCCATAAAAAGTTGTTATTCAGCACTTAACTCATTACCTTCCGCGACACTCCCATACAAAAGTAAGTAGATATTCAGTAGATAAGAAGTACTCCGAGCTTTCAAACAACTTCCAACTACTTCCACGGAGTAGTTCTTATCTACTGAATATCTACTTACATTTGTATGGAGGTGTCGCGATAGGTAATGAGTTAAGTGCTGAATATCTATGTATTCTGGAGTAGAAAAATCTGTTTGTGTGATTTTTCTTGTGTTTTTTGTTATTTTTGTTGTATTTCATTACATTTGTTATAGTTTTAAAGCACTCCACTGAGAAGTGGTAATGACTTTTTTTGCAGGGTAGCTACTAGGTTGGTGAAACACTCATTATTTTAACATGGCGATGTCATTGGAGTAATGACCGCATACTCACTCGCTTACGAGAATGCTACTGAAAAACTACATACATTAGTACCACAAATAATAGGCTACTAGTAGCCCAAAAATAACTTGTTACCCACTCCTTACAAAAATGCTACCAAATAACAGCATACATTAGTCCCAACAATAAGTAGCACCAGTAGCCCAAAAATAACGCGTTACCCACTCCTTACAAAAATGCTTCCAAATAACAGAATACATTATTCCCAAAAATAATCTCACAGAAAGAGCGCTATTTCCAGGCTCCTACCCACATTGGCCGTCTTATGTACGCTTTCCTCAGCAAGGAATTGCGTCAAAAGTAAAATGTTCGCTTCATGCATATTCGTGAGGATGATGAAGTTAATGTTGAACGCGGTCATTTCAAAAGCAACCAAGCCACACAGGGCCAGCATAATCCAACTTCGGCCAAAAGTCTTTATCGTTGTTGGAACCGGGTGAAAATGTGCTTCTAGAGTATCTCGGGGTCGCTGATTTCAAAATTTAACTAAAAACGAGAAAAATCAAAATGGCGCATCCAATATGGCGGACAAATTTTTTTAATAATGTTCCGATATAACTCAAATTTTGCTTTAAGGGGGTCTTGGAGTTACTGAATTTGAATTACTGGCGTGAATTTTGAAAAACAAAATGGCGGACTAAATATGCTTAATAAAGTTTCCCTAGTAAAAAAAGAGAAAAATTTCATGACTAATTATATCCCAAATATGGCGGATACAATTACATTAATATTTATCTACGGGTATATTTTATGATCTAGCGGGATAACCTTATATATAGGGTTGCCAGACGGCCTGGAATGGCCTGGATTTTCCAGTTATTTGAGGTCTGGTCCAGTTTCCAGTTAAAACATAATTTATCCAGTTGAAAAGGGATTTCTTTTATTTTAACAATTATTTTTTTTATTTAATATTTTTTTAAAAGTTTTTGGGACTACTTTTTGAATAAAACATTAATTATAAATATAACATACATTTTTTTACAACTTTTTCGGGCATTTCGGCCAGTCTAGCGTTGATTTCAGCACGAATGTTTTCAATGACCGGGTCGATGATTTAAGGATTCTTGGCATACATTTTGCTTTTAAAATAACGCCACAAAAATATTTCTGGATGGGTCAAATCTGCAAATGATGGTCAATTATTGTCGCTCTTTTTCGACTACTCACGTCCCGGAAATTTTAACTGTCCTCCTAGATTTCCAGATTTGACCACTTTGGACTTAATTTTGTGGGGTTATTTAAAAAGAAAAATACACTCTAACAATCCTCATGCCGATGACGAAAAAATAGTAGAAATGCTTAAAAAAAAAAAAACACATTTTGCCGTAGCAAATAGTGACCGCCATTTAGTCCAAAATAAAAATATGTGAATCACATATGAAAATCGGTTGATTTTTTTTTTAAATTATTAAAAAAAAAATTATGTATGGGTCCAGTTACTTTAACAAAATCCAGCAGAAAATTTTCCATTATCCAGTTATTTGACTTCTTGTATCTGGCAACCCTACTTATATATAATGTGATACGTGAATTGGGTCTATATAATTATATCAGTTGGAGAAAACTGATACGATTAAATATAATTTAAAACCATTATGACTAATAATATATTGCTCCTTATAACGTCATATAAGTTGAATAACATTATATATAATCATATGCACTTTATATAATGTTATATACAAAAATATGTTCTCTATGTAGAGCAATATCTAACCATATATATTTATGTCTTATAGTCTCAATTTATTTAATATTGTATCAATCCGGATCAAACTGGTAAAACCAGATAGACCCATTTTACGTATCAAATTATATATAAGACTATCTGTTCAGATCTTGTAGGATAACCGAAGATAATATTTGAAACAATTGTGTCCACCATATTTGGGATCTAATTTGTCACGGCTATATAAAACTCTTTTTTACTCGGGTTGTTACAAGTAATTAAAAAACAGATATATTCCTTTTCTTTGTTGAAGCTAGCTGAAAGTGTGACCTAGTAAATTTCAAGGCCTGTTATTTTAAAATCGAACTGATAAATGGCGGCAAGATTTTTTAACTTTGTCTGATCTAACTAAAAATTTGTTTTAAAAGTATTAAGAGTGTCTGAAGTTAAATCTACACACACAATTTTTATATATATTTTTATACCCTCCACTCTAGTGATAGAGGGTATATATAAGTTTGTCATTCCGTTTGTAACACCTCGAAATATTGGTCTAGGACCCCATAAAGTATATATATTCATGATCCTCGATCGATTTTAAGACGATCTAGCGATGTCCGTCCGTCCGTCCGTCTGTCCGTCTGTCTGTCTGTCTGTCTGTTGAAAACACGCTAACTTTTGAAAGACTTAACGGAGGCTCCTGAAGTTTGGCACATATGTTGGGCATTTACCTGGTCAGGTTGGTATTGCAATCCAGCGAAATCGGTCCAGTGGTTCAAAAGTTATGAGCAAAAGACTGAAATTCGGCAAGGGTTTTTCGTGAATTTTTGCGATAAAAAGCATTATAACTTTCGAAAACCAATTCTGAGGATGCTGAAGCTTGGCAGATATATTTTGCGTTCCACCAGCCTCGTTCGTATTGAATTTCAGCCAAATCGGTTTAGTAGTTTAAAAGTTCTTAGCAAAACCGTGAATTTCAGATTAGCTTCACCTAAAATTCACGTGTTGAAAACCCGTTAAACCTGTTTTAAAAACATTGGTAAGTCACAAAAGTATTTTTCAACGTATTTTTGTCACTCAAAAATATTTTTATACCAAAACAAAAAAAAAAAATACACTCAAAAAAAAATTTTACACTCAAAAAAAATTTTACACTAAAAAAAAAAATTAGTAAATTTTTTATTTTTTTTTTTCAAAAATTACTAAAAAAATTTTTTTTTTAAACAAAATAAAATATTTCTAATCAAAACTGTTATTTTTTTCACGTTAGAAAATTTATTATCACTTAAAATGGGCATTGTGGAGGGTATTCATAGATTCGGCCAAGTCGAATTTAACTTTTCTACTTGTTTTTTTTATTTTTGATATAAATATGGAAATGGTGTTAATGACTTACTTAGTTCCAGAAAAGCTTTTGGAAATGGTGCCGACAAATTATTCACTTTTTTCTTTATTTTGGAAATTCAATAAAAAAATCTTTGAATTTAATTGGAAATGGTGTAACAGATATTTTCCATAATTCTACAAAGAAAACTAGAAATGTAGATAATTCGTTTTTCTTACACTTAAGGCACTCTCTGACGATAAAAAAACTAATCAAGCCGTAAAACGTTATTTTGGGTTAAATTATTTTGTTTTTTAAAACAAATCTCGGACCACTGCATACATAGCTGTAATTTCGCCATTTATCATTTCGAGCAAGTTTGGGCAACTTTTTCGAAAGATATAGATCCATTCTATATCAAAAAAAAAAATAGACCGATTGTATCGAACTGAGGATCGCTGAGGATTTTTTCGGCGGGAGGTAAATAGCTAAAATATTATAAATTTTTCACAAAAAACGCGAATTGCTGCCAGGCAAATGAGTTATATTTGTCCATGTTATTTTCGTTACAAAGGCTTATATATAAGGTTGAACCACTCAAACAAAAAGTTTAACATAAGCAATAGAAGTTTGGAAAAAAAATTAAAAAAGTGTCTCAACTTTTAACAATTTTTTACCAACTTTTTTAATTTTGAAGACCTGTCAAAGGAAAGGGTGTAATTGGATCATAAAGATAAGTTCAGAAAACCTGCTTCTATATATGCCCAACAAACTGGTAAACAGTTTTTTGCCTGGCCCTCTGTGCAAGCGGTAAAATTTTTACAATCCAAATATATAAGAAGTTCTTCGTTTTCCTTGAAATGATCCAATATGGAAAAGCCACGGAACCAATGTTTACGTTGATAATCATCCCTCCAAATGTTTAATTGTAAAATTCATATAACACAAGGACCGAAAATATATCTTGGAACGTCGATGAAAGGGACATTTGGCCTTA
This sequence comes from Pegoplata infirma, assembly GCA_963921195.1. Classification (NCBI taxonomy): domain Eukaryota; kingdom Metazoa; phylum Arthropoda; class Insecta; order Diptera; family Anthomyiidae; genus Pegoplata; species Pegoplata infirma. Next base: position 33,902,700 of record OY992537.1, read on the forward strand.
GCAACAAGACAAAGAACCAATAACAAATATACAGAAGGGACTGCTGCATCTTAAGTTTTAGTCTAAATAGGAGTGAGTTAGGTTTTAAGGGAAATACTGTCTGTGATGGTTTTTTACCTTTTAGCCGGCTTTAACATACTTTAAACAACAAGGCAAACAAAAAATTTAAATTAAAATTTAGAAAAATGCGCTTTTTGCATTCATCTTTGACAACCCCTACTGAAATTTGATGCAGAAATTTGAATGTAGAACATTTTAGATCTCTAAACGTACATCTAATTGGTCTTCTATATTTAAAAAAAGAAACAAAATGACCCTTATAAATGGGAGATAGAGGATTAATATGCTCTAAGAAAAGAACCGCCATTAAATTTCACTGAAGACATCTTTGAACATTATTTGCTTTAAAAATAGATTTAACACTTGAAAAACAGTGGGCCATATAACTCGAGCTCGAGCTAAGTTATAGTTAACATTTTTTTTGACCCCAAATTTGTTGCACAGTGTTATTCGACAACCGCTCTTCTCTTAATCACATCTGTAAATATAATAAATGTCGTTATGTTCTTCAACTTTTTATTTTTTGTTTATTTGATTTAGTTTAGATTTTTTTTCTGTATGTAGTTGTGCTATTGAACTTATTTAGCGGGTGTGAAAATACTTTACAATTCGTCTGTTGTTTTGTTGTATGTATGTTAAGTTCATGCCACCACCATATTGAGTGGCAAATGAAATTATTGTTTATTATTCAGCAGCGACGAGCGCCTTCTTAATAATAATATAAATCTTGAATGTTGTTGAATATGATGTCTAATGTTGAAACATAAATCACTTAAGATTATCCTACTGCAAACACGAGTCAGCCAGTTACTACATACCACCAGATAGATATATTCTGAACCATAATAGATAGATATCTCTTTGATATAGATTTTTTTTTGCTTCATGTTTGTTTACTCAAATGTTAAGTATTAGTCTTTTATATTTTCCTTTTTTTTTTTTGCTGTATTGAAAGTGATTAATGTCTATTGATACTTAAGATGAGATATAGATCTTAATATTTTATCATATCATCGAGGAAGAAAAAAAAGGGAGATCCTTAAAGACATACACGATAAAGCAACAGATAATGTTGTCTAAAGATATAACAAATTGATGGCTATCAAAAAAACTATTAAATTAACCTTTTTGATTGACTCCTCTAAATGACAATATCATTTATTATATTGCAAAGAAATTACGTTAAATTTGTTTATAATTGAAAGACAACTTTTCAAGAGAAATTGATAATATCCATCCGCTTGTTTTAAATTTAAACTCTAACTAGGGGCGCCATAGTCAGTACTAACATAAAATTTTCAATTTTTATTTTACGTCACCATAGAATTTGCTCCGTTTTTAAATATACATATTCTCTTATTCCCCAACATAACGAAATAGCCATCTCATATGTTTAAAAAACCATCGAAATATAAGGTGCTCCGAAACAGAGATGATAAATAAACTTTTTTATTTAAATAGTACTAATTTTATGGAAAATGAGTAGTCGGTATAAAATATTCCACACAAAATATTTTGTAGGCAAAAACAAATGAAAAACATATTTAAAACAAGTGATAAAACATTTGAAAACCATCCCAGTAATTATTATTTTAAGAAACGTCAACATTTACTTTTTACTGTTAATAAAATTTTCTAAAATAAATTACATTGAACTTAAAAAAATAACGTCGTTTTCAATCAACTACATTCTGGCCAGACACTCTACCCATGCCAAAGTCACTTGATACAAACATGCAATCAACTACATTCTGGCCAGACACTCTACCCATGCCAAAGTCACTTGATACAAACATGTTTTTATTTTCTTATAAATAATTTTTTGAATTTTTTGTCTACAAAAAAATAACCAACACAAGTAGGTAAACACTAATGACATCTTTTTAAAAAATGACAACAATTTAAAAAAAATAACGTACTCAAATCATTAAAAATTAAAGAAGAATCACTTATTTTTACTTACAGAACAAAAATGAATGACTTTAAAAATTGGATGCTAATGAAAGTCTTTATTTTTTATGTTGTTATTTTTGAAACAAAGAAGAGAAATAGTCATTTAAAAAAACTGAACATTGAACAAATGTTTTAACATGATAATGTTTTTAGGCTGGTGTCTAATTTTAAAAAAAGTTGTAGGACGCCGCCTCAGTTTGATTATATAAGCTAACAATTAACGAAAAAGAAAACAAGAATTACTATGTTCATTTTCTTAAAACCAAAAATTTTAATAAAATTCACCTCGTGGTGAATTGAACCGTTTTTCACCAGCTGGTGAATAAAAAGTAACATAATTATTTTTCAACAAAAAAAAAATTTTTGTTTTTCATAAATTTTTTTTTTGTTTATCAATTTTTTTTTTTCATAATTTTTTTTTTTTTTTCATAAATTTTTTTTTTTATCAAACTTTGTTTTTTCATCATTTTTTTCTCAAGTTTTTTTTTTTTTATCAAAATTTTTTTTTCATCAATTTTTTTTTCTTCAAATTTTTTTTTCTCAAATTTTTTTTTCATTAATTTTTTTCATCAAATTTTTTTTTTATAAATTTTTTTCATCAAACTTTTTTTTCATCATTTTTTTTTATCAATTTTTTTTTTCATTAATTTTTTTTTTTCATCAAATTTTTTTGTATCATATTTTTTTCATAAATTTTTTTTCATCAAATTTTTTCTCATAAAATTTTTTGTCATCAAATTTTTTTATCATATTTTTATTATCAATTTTTTTCTCACCAAAAAAACTTTTTTTTCATATTTTTTTTTTCATATTTTTTTTTTCATATTTTTTTTTTCATCAATTTTTTTTTACATCAAAAAATTTTTCTTTTCATCAAAAAAATTCATCCAAAACTTTTTCTCATCAAAATTTGTTTTCACCAAAAATTTTGGGTTCATTAAATTTTTTTTAGCATAATTTTGATTTTCGTGATAAAAAAATCACTTTTTTTTACCAAAACTACCTTTTCACCAAGTCTAAGCTTTTCGCATAAAAATTTTCCATTTGTTTATCAAATGTACATAAAACAAGTGAGAGTGTTATATTCTTTGGTGCCGAATCTTTTATACTCTCCAAAATGTAAAAATGTAAAAACACTTTTTGCACTTATTTTTGCACTCACTTACGTAATATACAGCTCTTTTGGTTTTTTAATGGGGTCCTCGACTGATATTTCAATTCGTTTTGCATGGTATAGCAAAGTAATATAACATTATTTTTTCTAAAAAAAAACTTTGCTTTGGCAAGTACACCCAAATCTTCAGCAAAATATTATCATGATTTAATGTTTTGGGCAAGAGTTCAAAATTCGCAGGCATTTTTGTTTTTAAAATCGACTTTCAAAAAATATATTAAAAATTTTATATTCAAAATAAAACTTTTGTTAAAATAGACTTTGTTTTCTTGTGGTAAGGGCCAATGATTTCGTATGATATTTTCTGTTAAATTATTTTTAAAGAAATTTTTTATAAAATTTTGGGGAATCGATCCCGCATTCAACTACATTCTGGCCTGACACTCTACCCGTCGTGCCAAATTCACTTGATAGAAATATGTTTTTATATTTCTATAAATAATTTTTTGAATTTTTTTTTACTACAAAAAAATAGCCTACTTGTGTAGGTAAAAACTAAGATATCTCATTAAAAATACCAACAATTAAAAAAAAAAATACTTACACAAATCATTAAAAATTTAAAGAATAATCAGCAGTTTTTTCTTACAGAATAAAAATAAATGACTTTAAAAATTAAATGTCAATGAAAGTCTTTATTTTTTAGTGAGTTATTTTTGAAACAAAGGACAGAAGTAGTCACTAATAAAAACTGAGCATTAAACAAATGCTTTTTCTTTAAAAAACGACTAAACGTAAAACTTTTTAAATAAGCTACTAACAGTTAATGACATAATTTTTGAGTGTACTTATTTTGGGAAGTCTTAAAAAAATGATTTGAAAATTTTCAGATCCATTTCTAAAATTTTGAGATATTTTTCTTTAAGAAAAAAAATTTCTGATTTTGTTTTTATACAATTGAATAGTTCATGCGAATAAGGACGAATAGACCACTTTTTCGCAAACACGTTTTTTTGCATAAATGCATATTATTAGCAGAGCCCTACAATCCTATGCAGAAATTTTGGGGAAATTTTGACTTTTAAGGCTAAAAAAATGACTTTAAATGTGCAATAATTCGTATATTTTTATATTTTTGTTTAAATTGGGAGTGAACTAACGCACAATTTTGAATAAATACAACACAAAATCATACAAAAATTTTACTTTCAGTAACAATGTGTTAAAAGAACATTACGAAGAACAAACCACACTTATTATATTGGCAAACAATTTTACCGTTCTTGAGTTATAAGACTTTAAAGTGTGGAAAGAAAAAAGGGCGAATATCCATCCTTAACAAAATATTATATAAAAATTATTTAACTGCGAGTTTAAAATTGATATTAGCTAAAATTTGAAATTGCACACAAAAAAGAACAATCTTAGCACATACAAACATTTAGTGTTAATACTGCATCCAATGTCAGGAATAAAAAAAATAAATTTCATGTCCTTTTATTATACGTCGTAGTATGCAGTCAAGGGTTAATATTATAATTCCTAAAAATGTATTTAGTGTCATAAAGAATTACTACTGCATCAAATAGCAGGAATATTAAAAAAAAATTAACAAAAAATTTTTTTTTTCCATGTCCTGACAATCCTTAAAAAGTGTATCCTTGAAGTCCTTAAAGTGTTACAAACAAATACCAACCATAGTTCGTCAAGTTTTGCAAGTCTCATGAAAATGTAGTCAAAATCTGCTGCAAAATAACACATTTTTATTCAAATTTCAATACATTTTTTTGGATATTCGCCCTTTTTCCATTTAAGCAAAAATTTAAGTCCAATTTTTTGGCAAGTTCTCTTTCGAATACCTTACTAAAATTTTGTATATAGGTAGATGTGACCTAAATCTTTAAGCTAATACCAAAAAGTTGACAAAAATATTATTTTTTAACCGTTTCCTGCGTTTTTATTGTCCCCTGTAAAATTCTACAAATGGTCTATTCGTCTTTATTCGCATGAACTATTCAATTACTGTAAGTTCCTTAGTCATGGATCCTTTCAATATTGTACTTTTTATACCAAAAATGTCCTCAAAAAAAAAGTAAAGTAGCACCAACTGTATCATCGCTGCTCAAAAGTACTAAAGTTTTATCCATAATTTACATATCTCAAAAGATGCTAAATTCTCTCACAAAATTAAATTCAGCATCCTCCTAAAGCAAATGCAATTTAGTGCAAATCCTAAAAATTGAGAACATATGTTTAGAAATTGTAAAATTTTTGTATATATTGGTGAGCAAATTAGTTATTAACCAAAAACGAGTTCCTATTTTACGAAACACGAAAAAAATAAAAAAAAGACGAATGAAATAAAACTGTGAACAGCCCTGGAGAAATATTCTGTTATTTCTTCATACACACAAACAAGTTGTTTGTTGCATGTTGATTGGTCGCTTAAAACTGTTATACATGCAAGCATGATAAAACATGTTGCTTTATGTTGCAACATTTTCTTAACATATCAAACTCAATGTAGAGATTTAACAGTAAAAACATAATACACATTTTGTTAAACATGTAATATGTATAGAGAATTTGCAATTCATCACAAATATTATCTTTGATTCATTAGCAGATTATTGGCCAAATATCTTTACTTTTGAAGGAATTTAAATATGGCATTTGAGGGACTTCTATTTTAAGAATTTGTAAAAATGGCTATTCACATTTTTCTTTTATAGTTAAAATCTTGTACAATATTCCTCCCTCTTTTGTAATAATTTTTCTAGTTGGTAATGTTAGTAGATGTAATATATTTTTAACTAGATTTAGCACTTGACCACAGTTCTTCTGACTATCCCTAAAGTCTTGTTTGCGGCATAATTTTAATTTTTTTTATTAGAATGTGGGAGCTCAGTGCACCGGTGTTCGATTTTGCAGCCAGAATCTTCAAAATTTCAGCTTTGCGTTTTAAAAAAGTTGCAGGACGATACCTCAGGTCGACTATATAAGTTGACGGTTAACAAAAAAGAAAATAAGAATTACTATTTTCATTTTCTAAAAAAATTTGATTATCTTGGGTTAGTAACTTGGAAATAATTCACCTAGTGGTGAATTAAAAAATATTCACCAGCTGGTGAATAAATATTTTTTAATTGATATTTTTTTCTTCTATACCTTTTCATCAATTTTTTTTATCAATTTTTATACCCTCCAACCACAGTATGGGGGTATACTCACTTTGTCATTCCGCTTTTAACGCGTAAAAATATCGGTCGGGGATCCTATAAAGTATATATATTATTGATCTATGATCGATTCTTAGTCGTTCTATGAATGTCCGTCCGTCTGTATTAAGCACGATTCAGTCCAATATAAAAGAGCTAGACCCCTGAAAATTGGAAGGAATATGTCTAATATTCATAGGCCGGTAAAGTTCCCCCTTAACGAACTAAAAAAATCACTTGAAAAACGCAATTTTTCACCTTTTTTTGCCATTTTTGTTAAAGAAATGCAACCTTTAAGTGTCAGAAGGAGTTTAAACTTCTGAAATTAGACCCAGGAGGCTGAAAAATTTAGTTTTTTTTACCCGCCTCCTTTTGTGGGCGTGGATTTTAAAAAAATCATTAAAATAATGAGAAAACGGTATTAATTAAGTGCAAAAAGCATAATAAATAAATTAGTTAACATTTATCGCGATGGTTAACATTTATCCGTTTGTAACGCATAGAAATATCGGTCAGGACAACATAAAGTATATATAGGGCATTCCATGTCAAATCGGACACTTTGAATAATTCTTTTTTTTAATTTTCCCAATTTGTTAACAGTTTTTAGTACTCTTGGAAAACTCCTTCGTGGTAAATTTTTATATTTTTAAAAGATATCGGATTTTTAAAAATTGGTAGTTTGTTCCTTTACTCAAACTTCTTTTACTTATAACTTCTTCAATGATGGTCCAAATTGCAAATGTTTTTTTTTACGTACTTAAAAAATATAAAAAAAAATCTTAAAAGTGCTCTAGTATGCGATCTTTAAGTTTTCAAATTTAAATCTCATTTTTGAAAATGTTTGTACTCATAGATTTTTTTGAAATTTTTTTGTGTAAAACTTCTACCGATTCTGCAAATTTTTTGCCCAGTAGGACCGTGGGATAACGATTATTACTATTTTTAAAATTTTTTGAAAAAATTTTATTGTAATTTTCCAATCTTAAAATCATTTCTAGTGCTCCAATGCGGCATAGAGGGGTCATTTCCAAGATCGACCCCAATAAACAAATACCCTATAATACCCTATCTCCAATTTCTAAGGGGGCTCCCACACAAAACGATATTTTTTAAAATTTGCTCCAACCGGTCTAACTGCACTAAGAGTGCCCTTAGAGCAATTAAATATATGACCGACCTACAATACTTTTTATACCCTCCACTCTAGTGATAGAGGGTATATATAAGTTTGTCATTCCGTTTGTAACACCTCGAAATATTGGTCTAGGACCCCATAAAGTATATATATTCATGATCCTCGATGGATTTTAAGACGATTTGGCGATGTCCGTCCGTCCGTCCGTCCGTCCGTCCGTCCGTCCGTCCGTCTGTCCGTCTGTCTGTCTGTCTGTCTGTCTGTTGAAAACACGATAACTTTTGAAAGACTTTACGGAGGCTCCTGAAGTTTAGAATATATGTTGGGCATTTACCTGGTCAGGTTGGTATTGCAATCCAGCGAAATCGGTCCAGAGGTTCAAAAGTTATAAGCAAATGAGTGAATTTCGGCAAGGGTTTTTCTGGAATTTACGAGATAAAACACACGGTAACTTTCGAACGGCAATCCTGAGGGTACTGAAGTGTGGCATATATATTTGCCGTTCCTCTGGTCCGGTTCGCTTTAAATATCAGGCAAATCGGTCCAGTGGTTCAAAAGTTATTAGCAAAACCGTAAATTTCAGATTAGTTTCACCATAAATTCACGTGTTGAAAACCCGTTAAACATGTTTAAAACATTTGTAAGTCAAAAAAATATTTTACAAGGTATTTTTGTCACACAAAAATATTTTTACACTAAAACAAAAAAAAAATACACTCAAAAAAAATTTACACTCAAAAAAAAATTTTACACTCAAAAAAAGAAATTAGTAAATTATTTTTTTTTTTCAAAAATTAATAAAAAAAAGTTTTTTTACACAAAATAAAATATTTCTAACCAAAAATGTTATTTTTTTCACGTTAGAAAATTTACTATCATTTAAAAAGGGCATTGTGGAGGGTATTCATAGATTCGGCCAAGTCGAATTTAACTTTTCTACTTGTTTAGTCTAAACATTTTCTCTGAACACACCTACCCTCTATCTTTAACTATTAAGGCGGTCCCCATACAATTTTTTAGTTTTTGTAAATTAGTTTTATTTAATCAGCTTCTACCGGTTCAATGGTAAGGTCATTAGTAAGACCGATCCCCCTTTATTTTTACCCTCCAACATTTAAAAAAAAAAAATGTATGGGGGTATACTCACTTTGTTATTCCGTGTGTAACGCATCAAAATATCGGTCTAGGACCCCATTAGGTATATATATTTATGATCAGTGATCGATTCTAAGACATTCTAGCGATGTCCGTCCGTCCGTCTCACAGTGCTTCGTTCCCATATAACGAAGGGACAAAAATAGAAGGAGTTGTCACATATTTTTGAAATTTGGTACACGTGCATAAAACGTCTTAGTTAAGAAAAATATGAATTTTTGGAAAAATCGATGCAAGGACACGCCTACCGCCCATTTGTCCTGAAATTGAAAAAATTAATTTTAGCTTCAATAATGGCCACAAAATTACAAAAAGTGGTCATGCTGATACACATTCAACTAGCAACTTGAGTATAAATTTTCATTTAAATCGGAGCAAGGACTCAAGGTCCTGCCATATATCCTTTTTCTTTAAAACGCTATAACACCTACGAAAATTGCCCGATCGTAAAAAAACTTAATAAGCAAATTAATATTCCTTAGATATATATTAATACCAAATTTGGGCAAAACCGGATCAGTAGTGTGGAAAATATAAAAACATCCTTTTTTAAAAAATAAGTTATTTTTATTTTTTATGTCGTCTAGAATAAGTCAAAGAAATGTATTAAATCAACTTCTGAGCTACATAATGTTTATACATGTCTTAAGTAAAATTTGATGGCGGTTCTTTTTTAAAATATATTAACCCCCCTATCATCCATTTTTACGGGTCATTTTTGTCCTTTTTTTACATATCCTCGTAAAACAACACTAAAACGTGCGTTTAAATAGTTAATATGTTCTACAAAAATGTTAAGCATCAAATTTTACTAGGGGTTGTCAAATGCCAAAAGATCGTGAGATATAATCAAAATGCTTTAAAAAGTAAAATTGTTAAGTATCACATATTGTTAAATAGCGTTTACCAAAGTAGATGGAAATAAGTCGAAAAATGTACTAAAAATTACTGAGATAAAAAATATTTATACTTCTCTACAGTGAAATTTAATGGCGGTTCTTTCGTTAGAACATATAAACCCTCTATCTTCAATTTTAATTGGTCATTTTAGTCCTTATTTCAAATATTCTTATAAAATTCAATAAAACGAGCGTTTAAAGGTTAATACACTGTGCAACAAATTTGGGGTCACTTTCACGGAGTGTATCTTATATTGAACAAAACAAAAAATGAAAGTATACCATTTGTAAACCAAAACCAATGAATTGTTTTGAAGTCTTTAAAATAAGGCTATTGGAATGATTAAAAAAATCTATATACGTTTAAGTGGTTTTCATAAGAATATTTTACAAATGGAATGAAATGACCCCTGACAATGGGAGATAGAGGGTTAATATGTTCTAAGAAAAAAGAAACATCGAATTTTACTGAATACATCTATTAACAGTAAGCTTAGAAGTACATTTGTTACATTATTTTAAATTATTTCACACGATTTTGGTGAAATACAATTTAACAATTTAAAATAAAAAGTTTTACTTTTTTAAGCATTTTGCTTTTATCTCATGAACTTTTGGTCTTTTACAACTAATAATGAAATTCTATGCAGAAAATTTTTGTATAACTTGTTAACCCTTTAATCGAAAGTGTAAGTGTTATTCTACGAGGGTATTTGGAAAAGGGACTAAAATGACCCCAAAAATGGGAGATAGAGGGTTAATATATTCTTAGAAAAGAACCGTAATCCAATTTTACCAAAGACATCTATTAACCTCATTAAGCACAAAATTAAATTTAATATTTTTTTTTTACTTATTCTGAATGACTTCTTCTGAACGCCTTTGAAAAAAAAAATTAAAAACTTCAGTGGGCCATAAAAAAAACTCGAGCTAAATTTTCGAAATTCTTCAAGGGTTTTGGTCGTCTAATAATATACTTTCATTTTGCACAATGATATTAAATAGTGTTAAATGACTGAATTTTGAGTAAAAATCATGAATTTAGGCATTTAAAAATCACATTTTTTTTTTAATTTGTGGTCAAAAGTGGGCCCTAATTTTTGAATACGCTGTTAGACAAGAGTATAAACTAAGAAAAAATCGACAAAAAAAATATATAATTTTATATAATTTTTTTTAAACTCCATCAAACTTTAGTAATTTTTGGATTTTTAACAGAAAAATTTACTTTTCTGCGCAATAAAAAATATTTTTTTTTTGTAAATATATGCAAAATTCTATGTTTTAATTTAATTACAAATATATCAAAGTACTTGAAAACAAAATTTCGAAACATTTTATTCAAAAATGGATTTTTGAGAATTATTTTTGTGAAACAACTAAAACACATTTTCCTGTTAAGTCATTTTTGCATAAAATTGTCTGAGTTTAACGCCCTCTCGTGGTGGCAAAAGCAATCAGAAAAAATATTTTTGTTAATATTTATTTGAGATACCTTATTATCTTTCAAAAAATCTGCATTTAAACACAATTTGAGACAAATTTTTTTTTTTGATTTTTGTCCATGGGTCGAAGCATAGTGCGTCTGTCCGTCTGTAGTTAACACGATGCAGTCCAAAATAAAATAGCTAGACTCCCGCAATTTGGCACGAATATGTATTATTTTCCTAGGCAGGTTAAGTTCTTAAATCAGCAAAATCGTACCAGGGGGAAAAAGTTCCCCTTTAAAGAACTAAATAAACCTCTGTCGTGTATTAAAAAAATTGTTTTAAAATTGATAATACCTTGTATATCTTTAGTGCAAAAAGAATAAATATAAGAATAAATTTTTAAACATATATTTCGAGAGGAAATTTGCCCCCTCTAATTACTACTACCAACCCCCAGCCAAAAAAAAGAAAACGCCCCTGCATTTTTTTTTGCATGTTAGAGGGTATAAAAGATTCGGCACTGCAGAATTTAACACTCTTACTTGTTTCTTTATCAAAAAAAAAAATTTTCACCAGAATTTTTTTTTTTCATGAAAATTTTTTTATCATAGTTATTGTTGTTCTTATTTTTTTTCACCAAGACTACTTTTTTACCAAGTCTTAAACTCTTTCATTTTTTTTTCATCAATTTTTTTTTTTTCATAAAATTTTTTTTTTCGTCAAACATTTTTTTTATGAAATTGTTTTTTTATTCATTTTTATACCCTCCAACTACAGCATGGAGTATAGTATAGAAGGATTCCAAAATTTTTGAAAACAAAAAAAACACTTTTTCGACCTTACCTATTTTAATTTGCATAAAAATTGGCATATCAATTCTCGAGATCTGTGTCGAATTTCGGTTTTTGTTATTTAGTCAAAATTGTGAATGGTTCGCGTTTTATCGCTGTTCAAAGTTGGTATTTTGCAACAATTTAATGAAAAATACATGATGTTTAAATGATCGTATCTTTGGAACGCATCATCCGATTGTCACGAAATAAAGCGCAAAATAATGGTTATGTCCTGGTCTTAAAATAGAATTTTGAAAAAGGATAGGATGCTTTGCAAAAAGGATATTGAAATTAAAAAAATTTCCTTAATTTGCAAATATCTCAAAATGCGTATCTTTAATTTTCCTATATTTTTTTGCACATATAGCCCTAAATATACTTAACAACATATGCAAATCCCAAATTGGGATGGTAAGCGGTTTAATTGTAAACGCGGTTTCATGAAACGCCTTATTGATTTTTGTTAATAACTCTCGTTTACAAATGAAAAACAATTTCTGCGCACTAACCGCGAATAATTTTTTTATATGTATTTTTGATCGCTAAACTCAAAAATTTCATCAAAAGAACATTTCGCGAATAACTTTTTGTTTAATGAATTTTTTAGCGTTTTTTGGAGGTATTTTGACTATTTTTCTTATATCTTAAGTTCTGTTTATCTGATTCTCTCGCAATAAAAACCAAATTAAAGACAATCAAATTTCCAACAAATCCTACATTCATCATTTTTTCATAAGTTCATAGCTTTACGCGCAAATAATTTTTTTAGCGTTATTTGGAGGTATTTTGACTATTTTTCTTATATCTTGAGTTCCGTTCATCTGATCTTTTCGCAATAAGAACCAAATTAAAGACAATCAAATTTCCAACAAATCCTTCATTCGTTATTTTTATATCAGTTCATAACTTTACGCGCAATAGGCAAACAAGGAAAAACTATTTTTTATTAACAAAGCTCATTTTTTAAAAATTTTAAAAACAGAAATTGTAAAAAAATATCATTTTTTTTTGTATTTTATCATGTATATTCATAAAATTTGTGATAACTTCGGAGTAAACCTATAGATTTTCATCAAATCAACTTTATTATATTTCTCAATGTTCAGGCTTTGCAGATAAATAAAAAGATGCAATTAATTGCAAAGATTTCTATTTCTTAAACTTTTTTTAAATGATTTGTTAATCAAAAAACTTATTTTAGTCATATGTTTGCCTATTGCGCGTAAAGTTATGAACTGATATAAAAATAATGGATGAAGAATTTGTTGGAAATTTGATTGTCTTTAATTTGGTTCTTATTGCGAAAAGATCAGATGAACGGAACTCAAGATATAAGAAAAATAGTCAAAATACCTCCAAATAACGCTAAAAAAATTATTTGCGCGTAAAGCTATGAACTTATGAAAAAATGATGAATGTAGGATTTGTTGGAAATTTGATTATCTTTAGTTTGGTTTTTATTGCGAGAAGATCAGATAAACAGAACTTAAGATATAAGAAAAATAGTCAAAATACCTCCAAAAAACGCTAAAAAATTCATTAAACAAAAAGTTATTCGCGAAATGTTCTTTTGATGAAATTTTTGAGTTTAGCGATCAAAAATACATATAAAAAAATTATTCGCGGTTAGTGCGCAGAAATTGTTTTTCATTTGTAAACGAGAGTTATTAACAAAAATCAATAAGGCGTTTCATGAAACCGCGTTTACAATTAAACCGCTTACCATCCCAATTTGGGATTTGCATATGTTGTTAAGTATATTTAGGGCTATATGTGCAAAAAAATATAGGAAAATTAAAGATACGAATTTTGAGATATTTGCAAATTAAGGACATTTTTTTAATTTCAATATCCTTTTTGCAAAGCATCCTATCCTTTTTCAAAATTCTATTTTAAGACCAGGACATAACCATTATTTTGCGCTTTATTTCGTGACAATCGGATGATGCGTTCCAAAGATACGATCATTTAAACATTATGTATTTTTCATAAAATTGTTGCAAAATACCAACTTTGAACAGCGATAAAACGCGAACCATTCACAATTTCGACTAAATAACAAAAACCGAAATTCAATAAAAATCAGAAGAATGGATATATCAATTTTTGGATAAATTGAACCACCATCGGCTGATTGCCTATGCTATTTAAAATGGAACCAGTCTATACTCACTTTGTCATTCCGTGTGTAACGCATCAAAATATCGGTCTAGGACCCCGTCCGTCTGTCCGTCCGTCTGTAGTTAACACGATACAGTTCAAAATAAAAGAGTTAGACTCCCGACATTTATCACGAATATGTCTTATGCTCCTAGGCAGGTTAAGTTCGTAAATGAGCAAAATCGGACTAGGGGGAAAAAAGTTTCCCTTGAAGAACTAAATTAACCTCTGAAAAATAGCATTTTTTACATGATTTGTTGTGTTTTTGTTTAACGAATGCAACATTTTTATACTACAAGAAGTTTAAAGACCTGCATTTGAACCCAAAGAATTAGAAAGTGTCGTTTTTTTCGGTCCGTCCCCCTTTTATGGGCGTGGAATAAAAAAATCTTTTTAATTATGATAAACTTTTATTTCTGTAGTGCAAAAAGCATAACAACGAATTTTTAATTACATATTCGAGAGGAAATTTGCCCCCCAATTACCGCTGCCGACCCCCCCCCCCCCAAAAAAAAAAGAAAACGCCCCTGCATTTTTTTTGCATATTGGAGGGTATAAAAGATTCGGCATAGCCGAATTTAACACTTGTTCTTTTTTTTTCACCAAATTTTTATTTCGTCCACTCTAGTAATAGAGGGTATATATAAGTTTGTCAATCCGTTTGTAACTCCTCGAATATATAATCCCGATCCTCGATCGATTTTTAATCCATTTTGAAAGACTATACGGAGGATCCTAAAGTTTGGCACATATGTTGGTCATTTACCTGGTCAGGTTGGTACTGCAATCCAGCGAAATCGATCCAGTGGTTCAAAAGTTATGAGCAAAAGACTGAATTTTGGCAAAGGTTTTTCTTGAATTTACGAGATAAAAACCACGCTAACTTTTGAATTGCAATTCTGAGGATGCTGAAGCTTGGAATATATATTTGCTGTTCCCCAGGCCTAGTTCGTATTGAATTTCAGCCAAATCGGTCCAGTGGTTTTACAAGTTATTAGCAAAACCGTGAATTTCAGATTAGTTTCACATTAAATTCAAGTGTTGAAAGCCCGTTAAACTGTTTTAAAAACATCGGTAAGTCACAGAAATATTTTACACGGCATTTTTGTCACTCAAAAATATTGTTACACTAAAAAATAAAATAAAATACACACGAAAAAAATTTTGTAAATTATTTTTTTTTTTATTTACTTAAAAAAATAGTTTTTTTACACAAAATAAAATATTTCTAATCAAAAATGTTATTTTTTCACGTTAGAAAATTTACTATCACTTAAAAATGGCATTCATAGATTCGGCCAAGTCGAATTTAACTTTTCTATTTGTTTCCATCCAATTTTTTTTTTCAAAAAAAATTTTTTTTCATCCAAATTTTTTTTTCTTTATCAAATGAAATTGTTTTACCAAAATTTTTTTTCATAAAAAAGTTTGTCCTTATTTTTTTTTTACCAAAACTACTTTTGTACCAAGTCTTAAACTCTGTCTTAAAATTGTTCCATTTGCCTAACAAATGTACAAAAAACAAGTGAGAGTGTTAATCAGACAGATGGTCGGATGTATTAGCTAGATTATCTTAGAAATGGATCAATAGTCCTTAAAGTTAATATAAACTCAACCGATTTTTCAAGTGGAAATTTTCAACTCATTTTGCGTGGAATGGCAAATAATATTATTTTTCTAAAAAAAAGCTTTGCTTTAGCAAAACATTATCATGATTTAATGTTTTGGGCTAGAGTACAAAATTCGAAGGCATTTTCGTCAATATTTTGTTATCATCAATATTTTTTTTTCCATTAATATTTTTTTCATCAATATTTTTTTTCATACATATATTCTTTAATAATTTTTTTTTTGTTTTTATCAAAAATTTTCTTAATTTTTCATCAAAAATTTTTTTTATCAATAACACAGGTTCACAAAATTTTACATTTTCAATTTGCCTGACCTTTGACAACTGATTTATATGGATTTGAGTGTGCTGATTCCGAATCTGTTATCCAATTGTTTCTATCAGCTCGCGTTCGCGGGCAAATCGCTGTTAAAGAGTCGAAAAAGTGCGTTTTTTACCAATTTTGCTCGGTTATAATTTCCAAAAAAAATTTTAGTGCCTCAGTTTTAAACACGAACTTAAATATATTGGATGCGAGGATTCCAAAACTGTTATTAACTATTTTCTGACAGCTTTAATTTTGGAGTTATTAAAAAGGGCATAATTAACGTATTAGACAAAATTAAAGAGGGCATAAATTTTAAAATTTTATTTTAGCAATATCTCAAAAATTAAAGATGACTCAACAAAAGAAAGAGCATTTTTGGAATCAGCATTTCTAACATACCTGAAATCGTCATGCACTTTTTGGATATTATACTAGTGTTGGTAAATATGGACTCACAAACATGCCAAAAGTAGCCTATTTTCAAAGTCTCCTTAGGCTATATCTCGAAAACTAGAGCTGACAAAAAAAAAAATTGTAACCAGATGTGAAATCAGCGTACCCCAACTACCCAAAATTTGGTATCAGAACCCGGACAAAAAAGTGTTGCCCTGTGTAATCTCTTTTCATTAAAAACTTATTTTCATCAAAAACTTTTTTTTTTATCAACAAATTCAGAAAAACGGATGGATGAGTATCACTAAAATGTCTCAGAAACCTTTAGGTATCAAAAGAATATAAACATCATAATTATGTCCTCGACGGATATTTCGATGCGTTTTGCATTGAATGACAAATTAATATAACGTTATTTTTTTCTAGAAAAATTTAGCTTTAGAAAGATCACCTATTTATGCAGCAAAACTTTATTATGATTCTATGGTTTGTGCAAGAGTACAAACTTCGCAGACATTTTTATAATTATAACAACATCTCGAAAACTTACAATTAGTTTGATAATGAAAATTGTATTAAAACTTGCAGTCACCTTTAGATTTTAACACAATTTTCAAACAGAAAATTTTCCAAATTGCTAAATTCGTGATTTTCTTAAACAACAAAATCAGCACTGTAACATTCTCCTTTACAGTTTGACTAAAATGTGTGGTTAAACGGGTCTTTAAAATAAAACATTTGTTCAACACTCTAGCAAAAAAGGAAAACGCAAAAAAAGAAAATCAAAAAAGCAAAAGATTTGATGACTTGTTATTTTCAGAGCTTTACATTTGAATGTGTTTGCTAGAAATGTTTGAATGCCATGTTGATACCGTAGCAAATTTTCACATATTATAAATGTGTGTGTGTGGGGGAGAGGAATGTATGTGTTGGCATGTGTTTCAATGTATACAACATTTCCACAGAAAACATTAAATCGTTAGTTATAAGTGCGTGCGTGTTGTTATCCTTGATTTTCTGTGGCTTGTTGATTTATAATGACATATGACGTGTGCAAAAAAAAAGCAAAACAAAATCTAACAGAGGTGATATAGATCATTGTTTTATAAATGATGACTTTCTTTTTAAATCCAGCTATCACGGTACTTTTTACTTTTTCTCTATTTTTACTTTCGCCAAATCATTGTTGTATTTATCAGATAACTTTTGATAAAATATTAATTTAAAGTTTTGCTAAAAAGATTTTTTTTTTATATTCTTCATTAAATTATTTACATTGTTGTCTGTTAAAGTAGTATTTTCTTGAGAAATTTTAACAATCATATTGCATGTTTTTCGTTTGAAATTATATAGTAAAATTAATTTGTCTGCAAGGTGTGGTTTGGTTATTAAACGAAAAATTATAAATGTTTTTCTTAAGCGATTTTGACAGACGATTTTTATTGTGATTTTGTAAAAACTAAAGGGCTGTTAAGAAATGAATTTAAAATCGTTGTCTGCAAAATTTTTAAATTTATGTTTTGATGAATAAAAATTAGAAGATTAAAACTATTTGTTAAAGTCATAAATATTTTATTTTTATCGTTGTCAAAATTCACTAATGACTTATAAAATGTCAAACCAATAAGCAATTGTGAAAATTGTCAATCTTTTTTTTAATTTGTTTAAAATGCAAGAAAATTTTGAGATTTTTTGTATTTTTTTTTTTTAACATTTTAAATTTTTGCTAATTAATCTTTAAAAATTAAATGATTGTTTCTGCTAAAAGTGTGTGAAATTGCAAACAATAAAAATTAAAAGAAAACACCGAAACTTGTCAAAATATTGACATGGCGGACCAGTTGTCCAAGCTTATTTAACCTTATATATCTAAACCGTGTCAAAATTGTATAATAATTTTTAAGTTCTTGTTGTTCCTCCAAATTTTTATTAATTTAAGAAACAGTAAATTATTTGACCATTTTTTTCTTATCGATCTTATAAATTAGATCTAAATGTTATAGGAGGAAAACGGATATCGTTTTGTTAACATATTTTCTTTGACCCAAAGAAAGCAAATCAGATCACAGTTCGCTTGAGCCAAATAAATTATTTTTTTTAACCCTGCGAAATTTTTAATTTTTTTGAATTATTTCAAATTTCATTTTTTTATTTTTTGACATTTTTAATATTTTAAATTATAATTTTTTATGAATTTTTTCAGATTTTTTTTTTTCAAATCTCAATTATTTTTAGTTTTTCTGAATTTTTTTGTGATATTCTGATATTTTTATTTTAATTCTGTTAACATGATAATGTTTTCAGGCTGGTGTCTAACTTTAAAAATGATGTAGGACGTCACCTCATTTTGACTGTATAAGCTACCGACTAACTAAAAAGAAAATGAGAATCACAGAAAAAAATATGGAGGAAACAAATTTAAGTAATCACTTGTTTAAAATTAAAAACAAAATTGAGTAATTTTTTAATTGGCGCAATTAAAAATTTACTTAAAAATTTTAAAAACAATTTAAGTAAATAATTTAATAAAAATTTTATATTTTTTTTTATTTTTTTTAACTTTTAATTCTGTTTAATATTCTGTTTTATATATATACTCTCATATTTTTTTGAATTCTCTTTTAGTTTATAGTTTTTGTGTATGTATATGAAAGTTTGTAATCGTCTTTATAAAATTTCCCTATGTTTTTGAGACATAAATATGTTTGATTAAGTTTGAAAAAACGAGTTTTTGTTCTTTTTTTGCAAAAAAATTTAAAACTTTTTTAAACTTAAAAAAAAAAATAAGGGGTGGTCCAATAACTAGTATCTTTTTTAAAATGCAATAAAATGATCAATACTCAACTTTTTTTGGAATGTTATGGCTTTATTTGAAAGAGCAAACATTCCCGTGTTTTATGGCAAACGACTTCATTGATGCGTCCTCGGCTTGCTCCGCTGTAT
Organism: Pegoplata infirma; assembly: GCA_963921195.1. Taxonomy (NCBI): domain Eukaryota; kingdom Metazoa; phylum Arthropoda; class Insecta; order Diptera; family Anthomyiidae; genus Pegoplata; species Pegoplata infirma. The sequence continues at coordinate 33,921,933 of OY992537.1, forward strand.
CGCGTTGTAGCGCAGTACTGCGCTGCCAAACTGCACGTTTTTCGAAAAAAAGTTTTTAACCGAAATAAGGCACTCAAATGAGGTTATGTTAACAAACAAATTGCTACATCTTGGGATCGTAAAACTCGCACGGTATTGTAAAGAATCCAATTCATCTATAGGAAGCAACAGATTTGAGTATCAGCATCATTACACAATATTTTCAAAAATACAGCTGAAAACCCCATTTTCGTCAAAGATGAGCGCTACAGAGCCATGATTACCGACTTTTTGTTGGCCGTAATAGAATATATCAACTTGGATTACATTTCTTTTCGGAAGGATGTCGCAATATGTCCCACAGTCCATCAAACAATCGATATTTTGCGCACTTAGTTCGGAAATCGTGTTTTTAGCCATATTCGCGGTGACAATTGATCACTTCAGAGCTGCCGATTAAAACCTTTAAACTTTTTTTGAGGGTTCTCGTGAAAGATTCATGCAACATGGAAAATCCAGAAATGTTCTAGGCCCTTTCGACGAATATCGTTCAAGCCCTTCGTGAGATAGAACCAGAAACATTAGAAAAATGGGTGCCGAGGATGATCTACTGCGGAGCTAACCCAGGCAGCCGCATGATTGAAGTCGTTTGCCATAAATAATGGGAATATTTGCTCTTTCAAATAAAGCCATAAGGTTCCAAAACTATTGAGTATTGTTCATTTCATTGCATGTTTTAAAAAGATACTAGTTAATGGACCACCCTGTAGATACATTTTGTGTAAATTTTTAATTGTGGCAATTTAAAATTTACTCAATTTTTTTTTCAAACATTTAATAAGTCTTTATTAAAAATTTACTGGTGCTAAATTGAGTAATTTTTTATTCAATAGTATTAAAAATTTACTCAAATATTTTTTTTATTTTTTTCTGTGTAACTTGGATAGGTTAGGTTAGGTTAGGTTGTAAGTGGCTGCTGACGTTTTACGTCAACACACGTAGACTCTGAGGTCCATTGTGATACCACGGGACCGTAATAGGTTTCCCTACTAGTCCCTGTCGTTAAACCAGTTTGAGCTTCTTATGAAACTCCTTAGATGTTGAATTTTGACATCCGACAAATCAGAAAGATCGTACAGCTCCCTAGATCCCAGTGAAGCAAGTCTCTGACCAGAAAATGCCGGGCAATGGCAAATAAAGTGTTCGATAGTTTCCAACTCCTCTTCATCCATGCAACTTCGGCAAAAGCCATTCGACGGCACATTTAACCGCTCTGCGTGCTTCCCTATAAGACAGTGTCCGGTAATTATAGAAACCACCGTCGAAATCTCTCCTCTTGGAAGCGATATCAGCTCACTTGTGCGCCCCTGATTAAGAGAAGGCCAAATCAGTCGTGTTGTCTCACACGTCCATCCATTTGCCCATCTTTGATTAGTCTCCGTCGCAGAACAAAGCCGTAGGCTTCGCTTGCAAGTTTCTAGAGGCATACCAACACATTCCAATTCTGTTGGAACCTGTAAGGTAGTTCCTAGTCTTGCAAGCTCATCGGCTTTGCAATTCCCTGGAATGTCTCTGTGCCCTGGGACCCATATGAGTCGTATGTTAAACTGCTTGGCCATCTCATTTAAAGACGTGCGGCAGTTAAGGGCAGATCTTGTTTTCAGAAACATTGAATCCAGGGACTTGACCGCGGCTTGACTGTCAGTATAGATGTTGACTGCGGTTGTAGACAAGACATTGCAGCTCAACCAGTCAGCCACTTCCTTTATTGCCAGCATCTCTGCCTGATAAACACTGCAATGATCTGGCAATCTACGAGCCAGGCTCAATCCAAGCTCTTCCGAATAGACCCCAAAGCCCACTTGTTCGTGCAGCCTCGATCCATCTGTGTAAAAATTTATGGTAGCTCCTCTTCCCGGAGTATCCCCAATCCAAGACTCCCTGGATGGTATCATAGTGGTAAAGTGGCGCTCAAAAAGGCTCAAAGAGGGAGCACAATCCACATTTTTTGGTATTGTTATCTTTTTCAAGATCGCGCTATGGTCACAATCGCTGCTCCTCCATTGCAGCGTGCTATTAAGTCGAATTGCCGACGCAGCTGCATACTGCCTACCCAATATGTCCAAGGGTATCAGGTGAAGGAGTATTTCTAATGCAGCCGTAGGTGTAGTACGAAGAGCACCAGTGATGCACATTGACGCCATTCTCTGTACCTTCGTGATAAAGACACAGTTCACTTTTGTTTCTAAAGCAGGCCACCAGACAATGATTCCATACAGCAAAATTGGACGCACCACTGCTGTATAGATCCAATGAACGACTTGAGGGCTAAAACCCCATCGTTTTCCAATGGCCCTTTTACAGGAATACAAAGCAATCGTTGCTTTTCTCACCCGTTCCTCAATATTACGCCTGAAATTCAGCTTCTTATCTAGAAATACTCCAAGATACTTGGCTCCATCTGAGAAGGTGATTTCAGTACCGTCCAGAGAAATAGGATCGAAAGCAGGAATCTTAATTTTCCTTGTAAATAAAACAAGCTCTGTTTTACTAGGATTAACTCCTAGACCACAGTCTCTTGCCCATTTAGACAGATCTTTCAGAGAACCCTGAAGAATGTCCCGCAATGTTGGCAGATGCTTTCCCTTTACCGCTATCGCGACATCGTCAGCATATGCGACAACATGACAACCACGTGCTTCTAGAGATAGTAGCATTGAATTCAGTGCCAGGTTCCAAAGAAGCGGCGAAAGAACACCTCCTTGTGGTGTGCCCCTATTGACAAATCGAGATATGACGGACGCTCCCAATTCAGACGTTATACGTCTACTGGCAAGTAGGCTTTCCACCATTAAAACGATTTCACGCTTTACTCCCAGACCCGACAATGCCAATATTATCGATTCTGGGGTGACATTATTAAAAGCCCCCTCAATATCAAGAAAGGCCACCATAGTGTACTCCTTTACCGAAAGCGATCTCTCGATGGTACCAACGAGCTCATGAAGAGCTGTTTCCGTTGATCGTCCCTTGCTGTATGCATGTTGCTTTGTCGAAAGCAACCTCGGGTCAATCACTCTACGCAAATATGAGTCTATCATTCGTTCCATTGTCTTTAACAAAAAAGAAGACAGACTAATTGGTCTGAAATCCTTCGGAGCTGTGTGGGAACTTTTCCCAGCCTTCGGGATAAATACGACTCTGGTATCCCTCCATTTTAAAGGAATATACGACCAGTTGATGCATGCTGTGTATAGATTATACAGCAACGGGGCTATATAGTCCGACACTTGCTGCAACTCCGCCGGGATTATACCATCAGGTCCCGGGGATTTATAGGGCCTGAAGCTTTTTATCGCCCAGATTAATGTTGGCATATTTATTATTTCCGAAGCAATTTCAGATGCTTGGGCGTCAGAACGTTCCAAAGCTTGAAACGGCGTCATGGAATTGCCCGGAAAATGCGTGTTTAAAAGGAGATCCAGCGACTCTCCACTGGAGGAAGACCACACCCCATTAGGATCTTTCAGGTAAGAAGCCAGAACCTTGCGCAGCCTGGATGCCTCAGAAACGTCTTCTATGTTTCCACAGAATTTTTTCCAAGAATCACATTTTGCATTTCTGATCATCTTTTTATAACTCTTAAGTTGCAGCCTGTATGCAGACCAGTCCTCGTCCGCTCTTGAAAATTTAGCCTTATTAAAGAGCTTTCTGCAGGAATCTCTGCTCGTCTGCAACTCATTTGACCACCAAGGTGGCTTTTTTTTCCCTCTAGGCTTTGCAGAAGGGCAAGACGCATCCAGGCACCTATTACAAACATTTGTTATATGGTCAACCAGACAGTCAATTTCCGCTAAACTATGCGGTTCAGATAGGGGTACTTCATCCAAAAGCAAAGAAAAAGTCTCCCTATATTTCACCCAGTTTGTTCTTCTCAGATTTCTAGAGACTGTCTCAACCGGGGCACGCTCCCTGAGTAAAAACTCAATGTAGCGATGATCTGAGAAAGAATGCTCTTCCAAAACTCTCCAGTCATCAATTCTATCAGACAATGTATCTGATACAAGTGTTACGTCAAGAACCTCTTGCCGCGTACTTGTAACGAAAGTTGGTTCACTACCCTTGTTACAAATATACAGGTTAGTGCTTAACAAAAACTCCAAAAGTGATTCGCCTCTATCATTTGTGTCTGTACTTCCCCATATCGAATGATGTGCATTAGCATCACAGCACACTAGTAACTGGTGTCCCCTAGATTCAGACTCCCGAATCAGACCGCCAACCTTCTCCGGGGGTATTGGCCCCGGATTAGGAAAATACGCAGAGGCGAGCCAAATAGATTTCCCATGAAGCTCTAAGCTAGCCGCTGTTACATCCATATCACTAAAAGTTGACAAAAAGAATATATTTAAGCCATTTTTCGCCAAGATGCAGGCTCTTGGTGAGCCCTCACCTTTGGCAACCACCAACTTAAACCCAGGGGTCTTCAATCCGCAAACCCTGCCACCCCGCACTTGGATAACAATTCACCTGCTGGTGAATAAACCCGTTTTTCACCAGCTGGTAAATAAAACGTAACATAATTATTTTTCAACATTTTTTTTATCAAATTTTTTTTCTTCATATATTTTTTTTTCATCAATTTTTTTTTTCATGAAATTTTTTTTTCACCAATATTTTTTTTTTTTTTTTTTAAATTTTTTTTTGTCAAATTTTGTTTTTCATCAAATTTTTTTTTTATAAAATTTTTTAACAAATTTTTTTTTCATAAATTTTTTTTAAATTTTTTTTCATCAAATTTTTGTTTTTTTTCAAAAATTTGTTGTTTTTTTTCATCAAATTTTGTTTTTGTTAATCAATTTTTTTATCAAATTTTTTATAACATTAAATTGTTTTTTTTTTTTTCAATCAATAACCATTTTTTTTACCAACAATTTTTTTTTTATTAAATTTTTTTTATGTCAAAAACTTTATTTTTTTTCATTAATTTATTTTTTAATCAAACCTTTTTTTCTTCAGAAAAAAATCATTTTTTTTTACCAAAAAATTTTCCATTTGTTTAACAAATGTACAAAAAAAAAACAAGTGAGAGTGTTAAATTCTTCTTTTATACTCCCCAAACTGTAAAAATTCTTTTTTGCCCTTCAGTAATACACTCATTTTCTAAATTTAAAGCTCTTTTGGTTTGGAATACATCTTAGTTTCCAGAGCCAGATGAATATGTCTTATCTTAGAGTGTCTTAGAAATGGATCAATAACACCGTCCGACAAAAATTAAAAAATGTCGTTAGTATAACTGCATTTACAATTTTTCTTTTCGTGATCCTGTTTCCTTTTAAAAGGACTTCAAAATTTTAGAGGATTAAATTTTATAAAATAAGTGTGTTTTAATTTTTATTAAATAATAAAAATTAGTTATTTACTCGACATTTTAATTGTGCAATGAAAAAGAGTTTATTCTGATTCGAGGCCTTTTCATGTTCCCCATTATGAATTAGGTTAGGTTAGGTTATGAAGGATGACACTGGTATAAACCAGCGCCCATAGAGGCCGTGATGTGGCCCATTATGATTCCTTTGAAACTTTGATCCTCTCTCTTCTTCTACTGTGTAGCCAAAAGTGGTTCTTTTTATGCGTCCCATTTAGATGCCTTTATAAATTCTAGTAGGGTCCAAGGATTCGTGCCTCGTAATTCGGATAAATTCTGAAAAATATAAGAACCAAAAATTTTTAATCTTCTAAATGATAGTGCAGGGCATTCGCATAAGATATGATAGGTATCTTCTACGGATTCTCTGCACCATCTACAATGTAGATTCTACATGTATCATCATTTCTAATTAACATAACAAGTACTTATTCGAAAATCATATTTGCTTTCTCACTAACAATAAGTTGAGATAATTCAGAGTATGAATATTTGATGTTTGCACGCTAACAGTATTACCTAATTTTCTAAAGAATTCTGATGATGGGGGAATTGGAATCCCCCCCCCCCCCGAAACTATCGTCAATTCATTCCTAAAAATTGCCAAAAAAAAATTTTGAAAGCAAGAAACTCTATGAGTATTTAATGGGAGAATATCCTAATAAAGAAAGTAGAGTTATCATAAGTACTTGTTATGTTAATTCATAATGAAAATGCCTCGAATCAGAAGTAACTCTTTTTCATTGAATTTTATAAAATATTTTTTTAGTATTTGTACTTATCCAAGGATGCCACTAGTGATAGCAAATGAACGAGCATGATCTCCTTTAATTTTCCTATTTTATTATTTTTATATATCAGAAAAAAGGAGGTAAGTTACATCCTTTCAAAAATGTATCCTTCAATATCATTAAAAATTTTCAACAAAATATTTTGATAAAGTTTTCAAATGCCTTTATTCATATCCTTTTATTCTGATATGGCAAAATAAAAAAATGGAAAAATTAGGGGAGAATCTCCTCTTTCATTTGACATCACCTGTCTCATCTCAGAACAAGCAAAAATATTTCAGAAATATTTTACAAAATGTGTCCTTTAAATCTTTGAAGTCCTTTTAAAAGAAAACAGGATCACGAAATTAAAAACTGTAAATTAAGTTTTACTCCATTTGATCTCTTCTTTCCGACGTATATCAGCCGGTTCATGTTTAATATTGGCTGTCGGACGGTGTAATTTACATTCCTTTTGTAACTCATCGAAATATCATTCCTTTTGTAACTCATCGAAATATCGGTCTGGGACCACATAAAAACATATATACCGGATATTCTAGCGATGTCCGTCTGTGTCTCTGTGGAAATGGTGATCACGGCCAAAATATTGCACGGAGATGAAACTTAACATGTTTATTGGAAGTTCTCCCGGGCAGTTTGGTATTGCATTTGAACGATATCGGCTCAAAAGTTATGAACGAAAATGTAAGGAATGCTGGTTGACATATATGAACATAATTGAACACCGAATGGTATTTAAAAAAGTAGGAACATATTTTTGGACAAAATGTTAACCAACATATTTTTTTCGCGGAAATTTTTTTTCAAATATTTTTTTTTAAGTTATTTCCATTTAAATTAAGTTTTTTGCAATAATCTTTTTGAAATTATGGAGGGTAGCAATACATTCGGCAAGGCCGAATTTAATCTTTACTTATTTTCTATAAAATGGTGGTCACATTATGGCCATGATTTACTAGAAACTCTGTAAGTTTACAGTTTTTTTGTCGATATAATTTAAATCAACAAGTTTTGTTTCAAGCTGGCTATGTTTGATTTACTATGTTAAATTAGCAAAGTTTTTTTGTAGTTTTATTATGAAAGTAATGAACATCTCGATTCGACATAATGAGGAATAATATGAAATTTAAAAAAGTAAATGGAGTAGCATATAGATATCAAAACATTTCATTTATACTTTAGAAAATTCCTTATATGCTTAATGAAGAGATTGAAAAATATTTTTTTTTTTCCAATTTTACAAAAAAATAAAACTTTCTAGGAATTGTTCTTCTATTTGTATGTGTGTTGTTATTTTTTCCCTATACACTTGAGTATATTCCTATAAACAAGACCTAATATAACAACTACTACGATTACTACTCTATGTATCTATGTATGCTAGGGTGTTCTATTAATCGGATTTTTTTATTGTTCGATTAAACGACTAATCGACATTTTGCATTTTTGACTTATTCGATTAAACGAATAAAATTTTAAAATTAATCGGTTTATAAAATAATTCCAAATTTTCTAAATTAATAGATTTTTTCGACAATTTTAGAAAAAATTTTACTTGAAAACGTAAAATCGTTACAAAATGTATCAAATTTTAAGGTTTCTGAAATTTTTTTGAGATAATAAAAAAAAAAAAAAATAACTTTTAGAGGTTTGAAAAATGCGTAGAATTTTTTGTTGTCCTATTAATATGGATTATCGATATCACAAAAATTTTATATATGAGGCATTCCACACCAAATGTCCAGCGAAAAAAAACATGTGTACCGTAAACTTCTGAATAGGTAGTATGGATAGCCCTATATGGAACTTAGAAAATTGCGATTTTGGTTTTTCAAAAACTGGGCTTTGGAGGCGTGGTCAAATATTGGAAAAATGGTCAAATTTGTGGCGAGTTGCCTTGATTAAATATTTATCACATTAAAACGGAATGCACCACAATCTCAAAAATTTACAGTCTTATATAGTTTTGTATGGGCTATCGATTAAATTTTTTTTTTTGGAAAATTTTCAGAACCCGTTCTGAAATTTTCCATTTTTTAAAAAAGTCAATTTATCAAAAATCCGGCCACTTTTTTTTTATTTTTTATTTATTTTTTTAAAAGTTTAGATGTTTGTCCATCCACACAAAAAAAAATCAGAAACACGTTCATCTTTTTTTTCGAGAAAATCGCATTTGAACTTTAAATTTCATAACAATTTTGTTATTTGCTTGTATTTTCTTGTGTCAACAGAGCGTATGACGAATATTTATGCAATTAATATTACTCATTCGCAACTTTAAAACAAAGAAATACAAGCAAATAACAAAATTGTTATGAAATTTAAAGTTCAAATGCGATTTTCTCGAAAAAAAAAGATGAACGTGTTTCTGATTTTTTTTGTGTGGATGGAAAAACATCTAAACTTTTAAAAAAATAAATAAAAAAGAATAAAAAGAGTGGCCGGATTTTTGATAAATTGACTTTTTTAGAAAATGGAAAATTTCAGAACGGGTTCTGAAAATTTTCCAAAAAAAAAATTTTTAATCGATAGCCCATACAAAACTATATAAGAACGTAAATTTTTGACATTGTGGTGCATTCCGTTTTAATGTGATAAATATTTAATCAAGGCAACTCGCCACAAGTTTTACCATTTTTCCAATATTTGACCACGCCTCCTAAGCCCAGTTTTCGAAAATTTGAAAAACCAAAAACGCAATTTTCTTAGCTACATATAGGGCTATCCAAAAAACCTATTCAGAAATTTACGGGACACATGTTTTTCTGTAGCGGGACATTTGGTGTGGAATGCCTCATATACTAGCTGACTATATTAGGAAAAATAAACAATTGATTTGTTTATTTGACTTAAAACTTAGCAATTATCCGATTAAAACTGTTCGATTAATCGAATAAGAAATTCTCGTCTAAACACCCTACTATACACTTTTTGACTGCGTTTTTAATGATGTGTATAAGGGTGCAGCAAATTTAAATTTTTTTTCGAATTTCAAAGTTTTTGGAAGTCGAAATAGTTGCCTTTCAGGGTCAAGGGCAGTGTCTGGTTTCCTTTTTTCACTTCGAAAAGTTTTGAACAAGGAAAAAAAAGGTTTTTCGATTTATTTAGTGCAAAATATAAGTTATTATATGAACAGTATTTTAATGATAAAATTAGGTCCTACAAAATTTTTTATTTAATTTTTTTTTAATTAATTTCAAATTTCATTACAGCACAAAAAAAATGCAATAATTTAAAAACACATACTTTTAGTACTGTATTATATAAAAATCAAAAAACTAATTAAATTTTTTTTTTTGCAAAAAGAAAATCAAAAAATGCCTGCGAATTTTGTACTCTTGCCCAAAACATTAAATCATGATAATGTTTTGCGGAAGATTTGGGTGTTCTTGCCAAAGTAAAGTTATTTTAGAAAAAATAATGTTATATTACTTTGCTATTCCATGCAAAACGAATTGAAATATCAGTCGAGGACCGCATTAAAAAACCAAAAGATCTGTATATTTTGGAACTGAGTGCAAAAATAAGTGCAAAAAAGTGTTTTTACGTTTTGAAGAGTATAAAAAAATATAACACTCTCACTTGTTTATGTACATTTGATAAACAAATGGAAAATTTTTATGCGAAAAGCTTAGACTTGGTGAAAAAGTAGTTTTGGTAAACAAATGTTTTTTTTCAGGAAAAACAAAATTATGTTAAAAAAAATTTAATGAACCCAAAAAAAAATTTTGATGAAAAAAAGTTTTTGATGAATTTTTTTGATGAAAAGAAAAATTTTTTGATGTAAAAACAAATTGATGAAAAAAAAAAAAAAATTGTGAGAAAAAAATTGATAATAAAAAATTTGATAAAAAAATTTTATGAAAAAAAATTGATGAAAAAAAAATGATAAAAAAAAATTATGAAAAAAAATTTTGATGAAAAAAAAAACATTTGATAAAAAAAATTAATGAAAAAAAAAATGATAAAAAAAAAATTTGATGGAAAAAAGAAATTGTTTTTTGTTGAAAAATAATTACTTTTTATTCACCAGCTGGTGAAAAACGGTTTTATTAACCACGAGGTGAATTATTATCCAAGTTACAAACCCAAGTTATTAAAATTTTTGGTTTTAAGAAAATGAAAATAGTAATTCTTGTTTTCTTTTTCGTTAATTGTTAGCTTATATCTGTGGACATATGACAGAAGCACTTATCTCGACATAAGAAAATTTCCCAATATTTTTATGGTAAATATAACTTTTAAAAACGGATCTTTCTGTCTAGTCAGCGTGATTGTAGCTCGTCTAGATCCAAAGATATCACACGTGTCAAATCAACTTATTTCGAAATTTTATCAAGTTTTATTTGACATAACAACTTATCTGAAATATGTTGAAAAAATAGTAACGCCTTTTTGACAAAACAACTTATATAAATTTAAGCATATTGAATTTTTTTAAAAAAGTTTATGACAAAACAACTTGTTTTGAAAAAAGCTATTTTATCAAATTCAAAATCCCTAAAATGTCAAGCTCAAATAGAAATAGGTTTTTTTACACAAATATTTTTCAGTAAACCTCTGTGTGACAAAACACCTTGTGTTGGATAGTGTGGCTTTGTCAAAAGTGAATTTTAAAAAAAGTGATTATTTATTTCTATTTAAGTGCTTTTGTCGTGTACATTATAAAAACCCTTCATTATAAATATATATTTTTTTTCTGTCAATAAAACTGTTTTCAAAATTAAAGGAGCAAACTGACTATTTTACTACAACTTTGAAAAATAATAGATTTATGTTAAATTCTTTAAGGACATTTAAAGATTGAAACATCAGCTTTCAGAAATTGTGTTTGGGGCCACCATGTTATAACACGGGGTGACTTGTGACTTGATGTCAAAATAGCCCCATTAGATAAAAAAATTCAGAGCTTATTACTTTAACATTAAAGCATTACTTAAAATTTTAGTATTAATAGAAGCAGATCATGTACTTTGAGGCACCCTGTGCCACCTAGTACTATATAAAGAAATAGTACTAGATGGCAAGTATTGACACAAACCGAAAAAGAGAATTAAAGTAATTTATATTCCCTTAAAACACCAGTTACACCAGAGTGAACCAAACAACGGTTTATGAAAAGCGGATGTTTAAGTCGATATACGTCCTTACAGAATGCAGCAATAGATCTATTATTTTTTGAAAATGTAGTGAAATAGTAAGTTTGACAGATAATGGAAAATAAAGGACTGTGATCACGTAAAATGATAGTTGACTATCGTCGATTTTTGGAGCCTTGTTGCTCCTAAACTAAACAAAATGTTTCCAATTTTTTTAGTGTTTCTGGATTAAACAACACGCTTTAATAATTTTATAAAAAAAAACTTTAAAATTTCCCTTTAAAACGATATATAAATTTTGATGTCGTTTATGCATCGTCAATCGTTTTACGTGATTAGCCACCAGTAAACATATTTCCGGGACGTTTAGTGATAACATCCCAGCAAAACTGTTATTACCAAATAATTTATAAAATATTTTATACAGTTCCTACTTTTAAACTATGCAGCATTGATGATTTTTACATGAGATGAGACTGAAAGTAATGCATTCAAATTATTGCATATCATTCAGTTAGTATAAATGTAATGCTTACCAATGAAAAAAATTAATATTTAATCAATCCAAAAATATACTATTTATTAGTGATATACATTACCTGGAAATGTATTATATAATCACCACCCATTACTTTCTGTAGGCTATTTTAATTCAATGGAAAATGAAAAATTCTACGAAAAGTCCCCAACGACTTTTTTTTTTTTTTGACTTATTCTGTTCCTTCCGTCAGAATCGCTTCTAAATTGGAAGAAATCGATTTTTTTAATCATCAAACACCCACTTTTTAGTTCTACATTTTGTAGCTTTTAGTTCGAATGAACTTGAGTAAATTTTAGAAAAATCAACTTCTTTTCTGTCTTTTTACATTTTTATTTTTAACAAAAGAACATAATTACTTATAAGTGGCAAAATTAATCATTTTTTCGACAAGAAACGTATATGACAAAAGAACTTAACTGAAATAAGTTGAATTTTTCACCAAATATTCTTTTCACAAAACAACATATTTTACATTTTAAGCTTTTTCTCAAAAACCGTTACAGCTAGAATAAAACTTGAAATTGGTAAATATTCCTAGGAAGTTGCTTTATAACGTCAGCACTTAACATTTTTAAGATTACGAACACTAACACATTTTGTGCGACTGTAAAGGTGTTTTTTTGCTCTCCTGTAAAATTGACTTTTTGGAAATAAGTGCTTTTGTCAAAAGACCACAGATATAGTCAAACTGAGGTGGCGTCCTGCAACTTTTTTAAAATTAGACACCAGCCTAAAAAAATTATCATGTTAAAATGCCAGCGGATTTTGTACTCTTGCCAAACATTGCCTTACAGGGCCAGTATTTTTTCTGTGTAAATATTGACACTTCAAATTCGAAAAGAGGAAAATTTGCTCCACCCTAATGTATGTACGGTAGAAAAATATGCATACGTTGGTTTTAGTAACACAACAAAACATGACTATGAATATAGTTGAGAATCATAACAATCAAAGATGTATAGATAAATGAATGAAAAAGTAAGAGAAAAAAATATCTATACGAAAATTAACATTATTAATGTATGAATTGGAGATAGTCGAGTGAATGAATTGCAGTTCACAGTCTAGTAGGCTCAAAATATAATTCGGTCACGACACCTGTTTTTCACACTCATATTTTTTTTTTTTAAAAACTTTTTTTTCATTAAAATTTTTTTTTCTTTTTCATCAAAAATGTTTTTTATTTTTCATTAAAAAAAAATATATTTTAATTTTTTTCTTTTTCATCAAATTTTTTTTTTTATCAAAAACTCAAAAAAAAATCTTTTTATCAAAAATTTTTTTTAGCAAAAAATTATTCACTAGATGGTAAACAAAACGCAGAATTTTTGTTCACAATTTTTTTTTATAAAATTTTTTTTATCATCAGCATTTTTGTCATCAAACAACTTTTTTTTTATCAAAAACAATTTTTTTTATCAAAAACAATTTTTTTTAACAAAAACATTTTTTTTTATCAAAAACAATGTTTTTATCAAAAACAATTTTATTTTTTTTCATTAAGAAATTTTTTTTTATCAAAATTTTTTTATTACAATATTTTTCCATCAATTTTTTTTATTAAAAATATTTTTTTTTTCAAAATATTTTTTATACCCTCCACTCTAGTGATAGCGGGTATATATAAGTTTGTCATTCCGTTTGTAACACCTCGAAATATTCGTCTAGGACCCCATAAAGTATATATATTCATGATCCTCGATCGATTTTAAGACGATCTAGCGATGTCCGTCCGTCTGACCGTCCGTCCGTCCGTCTGTCCGTCTGTCTGTCTGTCTGTCTGTTGAAAACACGCTAACTTTTGAAAGACTTTACGGAGGCTCCTGAAGTTTGGCATATATGTTGGACATTTACCTGGTCAGGTTGGTATTGCAATCCAGCGAAATCGGTCCAGTGGTTCAAAAGTTATAAGCAAATGAGTGAATTTCGGCAAGGGTTTTTCTGGAATTTACGAGATAAAACACACGGTAACTTTCGAACGGCAATTCCGAGGGTGCTGAAGTGTTGCATATATATGCCGTTCCTCTGGTCCGGTTCGTTTTAAATTTCAGCCAAATCGGTCCAGTGGTTCAAAAGTTATTAGCAAAACCGTAAATTTCAGATTAGTTTCATCTTAAATTCACGTGTTGAAAACCCGTTAAACATGTTTTAACAACATTTGTAAGTCAGAAAAATATTTTACAAGGTATTTTTGTCACACAAAAATATTTTTACACTAAAACAAAAAAAAAATACACTCAAAAAAAATTTTACACTAAAAAAAAATTTTACACTCAAAAAAAATTTTACACTCAAAAAAAATTAGTAAATTATTTCTTTTTTTTCAAAAATTAATAAAAAAAAAAGTTTTTTAACAGAAAATAAAATATTTCTAACCAAAAATGTTATTTTTTTCACGTTAGAAAATTTACTATCACTTAAAAAGGGCATTGTGGAGGGTATTCATAGATTCGGCCAAGTCGAATTTAACTTTTCTACTTGTTTTTTCATCAAAATGTATATTTGTATCAATTTTTTTTTTTTTTTCAACAAAAACAATTTTTCATCAATAACGCAGGGAAACACTTTTCCCAGGGTTTTGGTAGCTAATTTTGGGTATTTAGGGTACGCTGATTTTAAATCTGGCTACTAGTTTCTTAAGTCAGCTCTAGTTTTTGAGATAAAGCCTACAGAAAATTCGAAAATAGGTTATTTTTGTGCAGGTAAGCTGATTTAAAATCTGGCTACTGGGTCAGCTCTAGTTTTTGAAGCCAACACTCTAATAAGAATGCTTTCAGTTTCCTACTATAAATTGGGTAAATTTACACAAATTGTGTAATTCTACTTAAAAATATTGGAAATTTACTCAATTAACAGAGTATATTTTTTGAATTTATTGAAATTCATAGTAGGAAACTGGACTCATTTTTTTAGGATGTAAGGAAGTTTCAAAAATAGGATATTTTTGTCATGTTTGTGAGTTCATATTTACCATCACTGGTCTTGGATCAAAAAAGTGAAAAACGATTTTGGGTATGTCGGATATGCTTATTCCAGAAATGCTCTTACTTGTTTTTAGTCATCTTTAGTTTTCGAGATATCGCTAAAATAAAAGATTTAAAATTGGCATTTTGGTACTTTTTATATTTTTCCACTGAGCATCATTTTGTTAGATTTTGAGGATTTATCCTTAATAAGTCATACAGATTTAAAAAAAGCTATTAGTTTTATCATTTTAGCTTTAGTTTAAGAGTTATACATCAAAGAAATAATATATACTTGTTTATGATATAATTGAACAATATTATCTTCTTATCAGCATTTGCTTGGCAACTTCAGACATTTGCAAAGGGCTTTTGAACTCATTTTGATAATAGCAAGACCCGTTTTATAGATTTGCAGTTAACTTTTCTGAGTCAGCTCTATTTCTTGAGAAATGTCACTACAAAATATTGCAACATACGCACCAACGATTTTCCGAAATTTGCTTTCGTTATAACTCAAAAACTGAACCTGCCAGAAAAAAGTTAATACCAGTTTTTAAATCCTCGCAGCCAATATAGTTAAGTTCATGTTTAAAACTGAGGCTCTAAAATTATTATAGGAAATTATAGCCTAGCAAACTTGGCAAAAATCGCACTTTTTCGACTTTTTAATAGCGATATCCTCGAACGCAAGCTGTTCGAAAAAATTCGAAAACATATTCGGAATCAGCGTACTAAACTCCATATAAAACAGTCGTCAAAGGTTTTATCAAATAATTTTTTCACGCTCTCATTTCTGGTACAAATTGCTATTTTGGAAAAGTGGTTGTTTGCGTTTCAAGAGTAAGTACGTACGTATTTCTGTTATTGAAGCAGTTTTATATACATATCGCTCCTTTACTTGTATAGTGTCATAACTCAAAAAATGCGTTTTTTGAGTTAATGATGCAGAATTATTCGTTATATCGTGCTGTATATTGTGTCAAAAATTCGTATTAATATCTTTTAAACTCACCGTTTGAGAAGAGTACACGCTATTATTACATTTTCTATGTACCGGCCTTTTTCAATTAAAAACCAGTTTCAATAGTAAACTTTAAACCGGTTTTCTGCAAAATCAAATATTTTGAGTTATGACACTATACAAGTAAAGGAGCGATATGTATGTGGCAAAATTGTGTATTTCTTACTGCTAAATAGTACTACTAAATGCTTGTAACAGGAATTTTTTTAAAAGTAGAAAAATTTATGCTTATGTTGTTACATTTGAACTTCATTTGGAAAATCAACATACATATCGATACCTGAAATGTAAACGGATGTAATTTAAAGGATTGCAATAGAAAAAGATAAAATCGTTTTTCATAAGTCTTTGGTTATTGTTTTGCATACATTTGTGAATTTTGATTAGAATCTAACCATGGATCTAGAATCGAACCATGGATTTTTTTTGTCATATTCATACCATTAACAACACACGCTGGTCATCACCTTAGACGTCACAGCCACCACATTTTTAGGATATTCTTAGACAAATACTCGTTTTGCGTTTTATTACTGCTATGTTACAATAAATACAAATTTTTAGTAATCCGAACTTTACTTTATACTCTGTTTCGACTTTTTTGCCTCTTATATATTATTCTTTCTCAGAAACTGAAAAATTGTTCTATGGATTTTTTTTTTTTCAAAATATAAGAATTTTTTGGGGGTAAATTATTTTATAATTTGGAGGAATCTGGTGTCAACCCATGTGCTGTGATTTAACACAAAATAAGTAAGAAAATTATAGTCGGCCAAGACCGACCATATAATAACCTACACCAGAGTTTCCCGGAAAATGGGTCCCAGGTTCAAACATGGACTGATTAGATCTATATTTTGTCAAATCATTAATAAGTATAAAAAACACTCACAAATCAAATTTGAGTAAAGTAGGCTTCTTTTTGTTGGCGATAAACCTCTTTAACTGAATATCAGGCGAAATTTTCACATGGGGAGGGCCTAAGTCCAAAAATGGTCCGATGATAATCGGATTTGATAAGGTTATTTAAGTACGCGTTTAACATACACAAACAGAATTTTTATTAAATATTTTCTATTTTCATGAAATTTGAGAGATTTATGTGAAAATCGGGAAGGTGGTTTGTATGGGGGCTATAAGAAAAACTGGTCCGATTTCTTTAAAATTCGGAATGGTGATTTGTGTGGATGAATCATTATTACTTGCCAAATTTCGAAAATATACCTATTAAAATGCGGCTATTAGAGTCATTTGGGTCAAAACTAAACAGGACCTTTGTATGGGGGCTAGGTCTAAATATGGACGGATTTTTTCCAATTTCAATAGGCTTCGTCCTTTGGCGAAAAGAGGCTTAAGTTTCAAATTTCAAGTCAATTGATTAAAAATTGCGACCGTGTTTACACCGTTTACATGGACAGACGGACGGACGGACATTGCTAAATCGACACAAAAAGTGATTACAAGTCGATCGGTATACTTAAAAGTGGGTCTAGGACCAATATTTCGGGTAGTTACAAACATCAGCACAAACTCATTATACCATATACCACAGTGTTGTGTAGGGTATAAAAATTTAGTAATACATATAGCTTACCTTTTTGTGCTGCGCTATGTTTATTATTCATTTATGAATCATTGATGTGCTTTGTTCTATTTGCTGTCTTATTAAACTAATGTTGTTTTAAAAGCTCAATAAGAAAACTTAACAAATGAACCTATGAATTCAGAAATATAATATTAATAAGTTCATTTTATATTTCTCATGTTTAGCAAAAAGTACACGTTATTTTAGTGTTCTTCTAGTTGTTTGATTCAGATTTAATAATTTCGTATATTTTATGTTTATGAGCACTGTTTATTTAGTTTATTTTAATAAGGGATAAGATTTTCATGCACTAAAAAATCAAAAATATGCGCTAAAAATTTCAAAATATGCACTAAAAAACCTCAAAATATGCACTAAAAAATAAAATGTGTGCAATAAAAATCTTGATTTTCATACGAAAAAATTAATTAAAAATGTCCAATAGTTTTTGAAAGAAATAAATTTCAATTTGTGTTCTTGTATAAATTGACAAAATATGCAATAATATGCACTTAAATGTTGGAACTATGCACAAAATATGCATTTAAAATCAAAATATGGAAAAATATGCTCAAAAACAAATCGATGCTTTTTAGAGCAAATTTCTTGATTCGGAAAGATAATTGGTCGATATTATTTTCAGACCATCGACAAAAGACATGCATTTGCATGGAAATCACTTACCTAATTATAATATTAGTTTTTATTTACTCAACTTACGGTAAAAACTCGCTTTGTCATTTTATTTTTAAAAGACTCTGTAATACAGAGTTTTAAAAACGAGTTTTTGCTTATGTTTGTAACTTTCCCGAAATATTAGTCATCTTATTATTTGATGCGGCACTAATATTTTGGTATCCAGTTGCCACAACAATAAATATTTCAACCACATTTTTGTGGTTGTTGTTACCTATCATGCGGTTGTCACAACAGCAATTAGGTTAAGGCACACTCAATATATTTGTGACAACTGCAATGTGGTTGTGGTAACCAAAATTTAGTTGAAACAAACCGGTTGCGACAACTTCAAAAATGAATTCGGTATATGTTTGGATGTGGCAATATTGATTTTCAAGCAATTGGGTTGAAATTTAAAATTCCAGCTTGTTGTGATCCATGGTGTATTGGTAAATCATGCACACAGAAAATTATGTTAGTAAAATCAACTGAAAATGTCAGTTAAAATGACTACTTTGTAAGTTGCTTTGGGGTGAACTACTTTTTCAGTTAAATCAACGAACAATGTTAGTTATTTTAAGTGACAACAACTGACTTATGTAGTAAAAACAACTGACTTATGTAGTAAAAACTACTTACATTTGTAGTCAAACAACTAACATGTAGTAAAAATAAAATAATCAATATGTATTTTTTTTTTTTTTCAAAAAAGACCAGAGTTTTTTTTTTTTAAAAAAAGTTGTGAAAAAAAAACGAAATTTTATTTATTTTTTTTTTTTTTGGAAAAAAACTTTGAAATTTTTTTAGAGATAAAAAAAATAAAATTAACTACTTTAAATAACTGTTACTACATTGCAGTACTTTTTGTTAGTTGTAAACAACTAACTACTGTAAAATATACAAACAACTAGCATGTAGTAACTTACATAATTTTCTGAGTATGATCATAATTCCGAATTATGTAATGAAATAGGTATCATAAAATATAATTGCAAGAACAAGTTTCATTAAATTAATGAAAATTGTTCATACAAAATATATATTGTATTTTATGAAAATTTTTCATTACTTTAATAAAACATGCATTTGATTCTTATAAAATATTTTCATTGAATAAATCCTACTTTTTATTTTTGAAATGAAATACTTTAATTGAATAAATGCTACTTTTATTTTTAAAATTAAATATATGTAAGAAATTGTAAAGATCTTTTTATAGAATTAAAAATAATAAAAATGGTTTTCACTTAGTTTTCTCGAAAAAAATTTTACACCAAACATAAGTTGTAATACATAATTAAAACCACGAACCAATATAAAACAGCACGAATTTAGTAAATATAAAATTAATAATTTACTTTTTATTTCAAATTTTATAAAAAAGGCTGAAAAAATCACAAAATAACCAAGTTAAAAAACACTTTCACATATTTTTTATTTTATCTACAGATTTCACTCAGTTTTCTCACACAAAATTTTACTATAACGTTTACTTTTAATACATAAATAAACCACGAAATAATATAAAACAACGTGAGTTTAATAAATACTAAAAATTTATCAGCAACATTTCATTTTATATTTCGTATAAAAATTCTAAAAAAAATCACGCTCTGATCAGCTGTTTTTTGCGCGCGTAAACTAACAGACTAAACAGACGCGACACGACAGGTGTCAAAAAAAACAGCAAATTTTGTAAACAAAACCCTTGCGAAATAATGTAAGAGACAAAAAAGTTGAAAGAAAGTATGAGGTGAGGTTGAGATTGCTAGAAATAGAATTGTAGTGTTGGAAACTGTAAAAATTTATTCTGTAGAAACTATAAATATTCACATATATAAAAAACAGTTTTCATTAACAAGACAAACCGACAATTAAAATCCTACTGAAGATGACACTAACTGGGGTGTTTGAAACCGGTATGGGAAATACCAGAAATGTCTATAATTTTTAGAAATTCAATTTTTCTTCTGCATTTTTTCAACTTGAACCCTTAAAACTTAATGACATTTTTTAATGAAACTACGAAATCTAATGAATCAAAATTAATAAAAATATTGCACAATATGTATGAAATTTCATTCAGCATATGAAATATTTCAATGTTGTAATGAAACAACATTAATGATTTCCATTCATTAGTGATATGAAGCGTTTTTCTATCCGTGTTGAATAATTTTTACTTCTATTCCCGAAATTCACTTAAATGTCACAAATATCTCGTTAAATCGAAACAGTGCGAATAAAGTTCTAAGTAAATCAAGGATTATCTGTGTACATTAGTGTGGCACGAAAAATGACTTTTTTAAAATTTCGTCGATTACCATGCAAATTAAGGTTCGTTTTGGTCTAAAAATTCAGTGTTTAAATTGTTAGCTAATTCAGACAAAAATTTATCCGTGCCTTCAAAGTGATGCGCTAAAAATTTTTTTTTCCCCATACAAACCAAATTTTTTTTTTCGTTTTTTTTTGATATTTTTATTTTAATTATTATTTTATTTGATTAGAATTTTAAGACCAACACAAACCATGATTTGCCCGGCGATCGACGGAGTTCGAAAAAAGTCATTATTCGAGCCAACCTCATGCCCATTTTAGCCGAGCAGAGAAAAAAATTAAAAAAGAATATTTTTCATAACCTCAGTTTTTTGATAAAATCGATTTAAACAACCCCTTCCCGACCTATCAAAAATCTCTTAAGCCATAATAATTCTTATTCAAGAGTTGCAAAAATAAAAAAAAGTTTTTGGTGAAACTCCCTAATATATGTATTTGCGTATATTTATTTACAAAACCATTCATATTTATATAACTTGTGGTTAAAAAAAAAATACCTGTAAATATTATTCTTATTCAAAAAGTGTTTTTATGTCAATATTATGTCGGGTTTTCATTCAATTCATTCATTTAAACATTTATTTGCATTCGCAGTTTGGGTTTTCTATTTTTACCACAACATTTGTTTTACAGCACAATGTGCAGTAGGGATATAACCAAAATAGGGACCTATCATAATCGTATGGGCTATTTTATACTGATAACAAAAAACGTTATCCGGGGACATTTTGGTCCAAAAACCTTCGGCACCGATTGCAATTTCTAAAACACCATAAATTTACTTTTTTTTATGTTTTATGGCGGGATTCCTTCCCATCCATCGTTTTTTGGCTTTTGTCGTTTTACAACAAAAATAAAACAATAACAAATTTATAAAATGGTTTTCGACACTAGAAATACGGGTTTTCCGAATAATAAAAAAAAAATATTTGCGAAAACTTCATCGCGGTCGGTGCCGAACCTTTTTTAACATTCGCGAAAAAAAGAACACACATTTCTTCTTGATTTTTCATCTACATTCTCAATATGATAGGTCCTTTTCGATATTTGCAAAAAAACGCAAATGGTTATATCCCTAATGTGCAGTGCCCAATCGATTTTTTTTTTTTTTTGATTTTTTAACTTATTTATATTTTTTTAAATTCACATAACAAAAACGCAAAGAAAGCCATAAATCCAAAATATTTATTTATGTATATTTACCGATTTATTAATGTGTATTTACCGATTTATGTGTATTTAGTAAATACTATTTACCGATTTATTAAGAAAATTAAATAAAAAGACAAGCTATATACACATGAAAACTAACAAAATCGGACCAGAGAAAAACAATTTTCTAATTAAAGACCTAAAAAAAATCTGAAAAGGTAAAAATATTACATTCGACTATGCAGAATTCACAAATACCATACAAAATGCAGAAAACATTTAAAACACAATTTTAGTGTTTTTTAACATAACAAATTTGGATAAACATTTTGACAAGAAAAATTCTATTTTGATTTTAAAAAAATCTATAATTTTTGTGTAAAAAACCCTATGAAATACATTATTTTAACTGATATTTTACATAAACGTTGTTCCCCTTGGTAAAATTTTACCCATTTATGAACTTTCGAAATCTATTTTATTTTGGCTTGGACTGCGTGGTAGTTTCCATGGACAGTTGGATGGAAATTGCTAGAAAGCTAAACGAGTGCTGTGCATTAATGGTAAGTTCGTAGAACTTTTATCCAGCATGCCAAGAAATTCAAACTTGCTGAAAAATTAATTTTTGTTAAAAATTAAAAAAAAGTTTTGATAAGAAAAAAAAATTATGAAAAAAAAAAAAAATGTATGAAAAAAAAATATCAAAAAGTTACTTTCACCCTAATGCATCTTTTACATACATTTGTATTTGAAATTGCGTTTTTTGCATACTTTTTCATATGTTGACAGGATGTTGTTAAATTCTAATTGAATTTTTCAACAAAAAAAAATAAATAAAATGTATTTTTTAGGGCTGTTGTATGAAACGTGATTTTTGTATGTCGTAATGAAAAAAAATAGTTTCCAGAAGAGATGCACTTCTTTGGAAATTCAAGTATTAAAAAAAACGTAAATAAAATTTTTAATCCAAAAAAGTTTAATTTAGATTTGTAAAGATATAATCACATATGGAGCTTTTTATTTCAAACGTACCTCTAAGAATTATTTAAGGCGCCCCAGTAGGCTAGTTGGTAGCGTGCTAGCCTATGAGTCTGGGGGTCATGTGTTCGATTCCCACCAGAGGCCTTGGTGTGTTTCGCTACAACAAGGCGAAGGTCATTGTTATCAGTTCTCGGTGAGGTTAAATTAGTATATGATTTGTAATTATATGGTAATTCTTCATAAAATAAATAAATAAAAATTGTATTGTTGGATCAATGTCAAACTAACGGAGCTTATTGCTCTATATGGAACTAAAAAATCGTTAAACAAAAGTTTCCCCTTTTTGGAAAAGTTGACGAGATAGGCATAGTAAAACATAGTTAAATAGAGCAGGTTTTGCAACACATCGCGCATATTAATTTTTTTAACAGAAAATCATCAATTCTAAAAATAGTAAAACCAAGTTTTTAGAGTCTTTTAATGAACTTTCGATTGGCGATATGTGTATTTGGAAAAAATTCAGAACTATTTCTGAAAAATTCTGAAAAATTAGCATAAAAATTTAGTAGGCAAAAATTGCTTAATTTTTTCCAAATTTTACGATAGTTTGAAGTTTAAAGTAATTTTTCTCGAAAAAAAAACTAAAAAAAATGCTTTCTGAAATTTTACATTTTGTAGAGAATTTAATAAACTTTAGGAGCCTATTCACAAAAAAAGTCATAACTCAATCCATGCAAAACGAATTGAAAAATCAGTCAAGGACCCCATTAAAAACCAAAAGAGCTGTACATTTGGTACATTTTTTTTATTTTTGAGATTATAAAAGATTCGTCACCGAAGAATTTAACGCTTTCACTTGCTTTATGTACATTTGATAAACCAATGGAAAATTTTTATGTGAAAAGCTTAGACTTGGTGAAAAATTAGTTTTGGTAAAAACTGATTTTATTTCACGAAAACCAAAATTATGACAAAAAAAATGTATCTTAAACAAAATTTTTGGTGAAAAAAAATTTTAGATGAAGAAAAAAAAAATTTATAAAAAAAAAAATTTTGATGAAAACAATTTTTTTTTTTTAAAAAAAAAATATGATGAAAAAAAAATTTACGGAAAAAAATTAATGAAAAAAAAAATTATAAACAAAAAAATATATTGAAAAAAAAAATTGATAAAAAAAAAATAATGAAAAAATCAAAAAAATTTATGAAAAAAAATCATAAAAAAATTGATGAAAAAAAATTTGAAAATAAAAAAAAATTTTATGACACAAAAAAATATGCAAAAAAAATTTCATAAAAAAAAATTGATGAAAAAAAGTTTTGATGAAAAAAAAAATTTTTTTGTTTAAAAATAATTATTTACTTTGTTTTCACCTGCTGGTGAAAAACGGTTTTATTCACCACAAGGTGTATTATTATCCAAGTAGTAAACCCAAGTTACTAAAATTGTTGGTTTTAAGAAAATGAAAATAGTAATTCTTGTTTTCTTTTTCGTTAATTGTTAGCTTATATAGTCAAACTGAGGTGGCGTCCGGCAACGTTTTTAAAATTAGACACCAGCCTAAAAACATTATCATGTTAAAATTAAACATAAAGCCATGTCATGCCAAATATGCTAAATTTTATTATATTTGACCACGCCCATTTTTATAAAAAACTTAAACTTTTGATCCACCATTTGTTAGTTTTCTTTGATCCAATAATATTAATTTCGTGCTAAGTTTGTAACTAAAAGCTCGATGTTCCCGTCCATATTTCTGTTGCTCTAAAAAAAATGACAAAATATTAAATTTTATAAAAAAGAAAAGAAGGAATTATTTTATATTTCCCCCTTATCTAAAGTTTAATAAAAACAAGTAAGAGTGTTGAATTCTGTGCCGAATATTTTATACCCTCCATGATGCTAAATGAAAAATATTCGACGGGGCGCACAGTGATTCGTTTCATTGGCAAAAATCAAAAAAAAAAGTATGTCTTCAATGTTGATGATTTTTTGTATTTTTACAGTTTAATAGTAAACTAAAAGAAATATGTACTTTCCTGATTTTTAAGAAGTCATATGTTGCCACAAGAGGGCGCTAAAGTATGGAAATTCAACGCTATTGTGTTAAAACCTAAAAATTGATTTTTATAGGTTTACTAAAATAATTATGAAAAATCGAATTTTAAAGAAATCAACGAACTTTTTTTTGCAAAAGTTACTTTAATATATTAGCTAAATGTTGTATTTCCATTTTTTTAGAATTAATCTTAAAATACATTTTTGTATTGCTCTGAAATCTATATTTTTTCTACCGAATTCCCAAAAATTGACAAATTTTGATGGAATGCATAAAAAAAGTTCGTAAGTCAAAAAATTATTTTTTTTCGCTTTTTCGATAGCTCGGACTATGGTTTATAAGGCAAAACAATAAAAATAACTAAGTTTTTGTCTGAAGTTGGAAAAAAGTTAGGTTATTTTTGTGTCTTTTTTTATTTTTTTCAAAAGCTATATTATTAATGGAAAAAATATTAGAAAAAAATCCAATATTAAGTATTTTTTCTTTACACATTGATATATTATATAGTATTCTGTAAAAATATAATAAAAAATCTGAAAAAAAAATATGCAGTACGTGGGCCGTTTTGCTTTAAAAGTTATCTTTGACTTTTACTAAAATCCCCAAAATCACCAAATTTTAATGGCCTTCATAAAAAAAGTTCGTGAATAAAATTTTTTTGTTTTTTATTTTTTTTTGTAGCTTTAACTATGTTTTATAAGATCAAAAAATAAAAATAACTAAGTTTTTTTTTTAAGTTGAAAAAAAAAATTTTTTAAAAAAATCTAAAATTGGATTATTTTTTTTTTATTTATTTTATTTACTGTAAATAAATTTAAAAAATACATCAACATTTTAGTGTTTTTTTTATATAAAGGGATTTATTATATTGTATACCATAAATTTATAGTAAATAATTCGATAAAATAAGTATAAAGTGGGCCATTTTGCTTTAAAACCAGTATTTGATTTTCGTTGGTATCCCAAATCAAAACCAAAATTTTTTTGAGATACATAAAAAAAGTTCGTACTTAGAAATTATTTTTTATTGATTTTTTTAACAGCCTGGTCTGTTTTCTATACGATCAAATAATAAAAATAGCTAAGTTTTTGAAAAAAACGAAAAAAAAAAAAATAAAAATTTTAAGTACCCAAAAAAAATTTTTTTTTTCAAGTTTTTTGTTATTAACGGGGTATATACTTAGGAATAAAGCAAATATTAAACGAGTTTACTTAAAACTTATTTTGAATAAATTTATTTTTCGGAAATAAGTTTTGCGAATGTTTTGTTTTTTCAGTTATTATGTATTTTTATATTTTTGAATATATTTAAAAAAAGGATATATTAACAGCTTTTTTGTTACCGCAAGCAACTCAACGAAATTTGGCACACTTATTGACGCCATTTGATCTAATCTATATTTAAAATTTGATAGCAATTGAAAGATTTTTAAAATAGTTACAGCGATTTCAAGAAAAAGGATATATGGCAGCCACGCGAGTCCTTGCTCAGATTAAAATACAAATGTTGTACGTCGATAGTTATCTAAATTTCTAAGACAATTACTAAGTTTAGTAATTTTATAGCAAGTTTTGTGGTTAAAACTCCACTTTTAAGTTTCAGGACATACGACAGGTACAAATGTCCTTCGACCGATTTGCTCAAAATTTTTATTTTTTTTGTACTAATTAATTTTGTGCTTGCGTACCAAATTTGGAAAATCGTTGACAACTCTTTCTATTTTATTTTTGTGATTAAATTATATTAACACTTTATTGCAGTTTTTAAAAAGGATATGTAAATAACTTTTGTTTTAAAGAACCGATTTCAGCGAAATTTGGCACACACATTGACATCACTTATTCAAATTTTTACAAAAAATTTCAAGGGTAATTTTTGAGTAATTTTTGAGCGATTTACAATATTTTTAAGAAAAAGGATATATGGCAGCCACACGAGTCCTTCAATTTAGAAAAAAATTTACACATAAAATACTATATCAAGATTGGTAACAATGACAAAGTTTGGGAATTTTGTGACCATTTTTGTAGTTTTAATCACATATTTAAATTTCAGGATATATGGGTGGTAGGCGTGTCCTTGCTCCGATTTTTCCAAAAACTCGTTTTGTTCTTGATTAGATAATTTAATGCTTGTGTACCAAATTTCAGAAATCTGCGACCAATATTCTATTTTTGCCCACTCGATATATGGGAACGAATCACTGTGGGGCGTGTTTTTTTTTGAGTAAGGGGGCTTCGCGGGGGTAGTGTTGGATACCCTCTCCCTCTCGATTGTGGTATGCAAATTCATTTTTTACTCTTTTTGCAATTACGAATACAACTATTTTATAATAATTTAAATTAATTCGTTATATCCACGCCCACTAAAAGGGGCGAGCCGAACAACATGACATAAATTTATTCCCTGGGTCCAAACGCATTACTTTGACCTTCTTCTGATATAAAAATATTTCATTTGTTCAACAAAAATACGAAGGAAACATGTAAAAAAATACGTTTTATACAGTTTTGTTAAGTTCTTCAAGGGAAAACCTTTTCCCCCTAGGAAGATGCTGCCAATTTACGAAATTACCCTGCTGAAGATCATAGAGCATAACTGTATCAAACTTCAGGAGTCTAGCTTTTTTTCATCTTGGACTGCATCGTGTTTTATATATTTTCAATATGAGATTGTTTTTGCTTGATTTGAGAATTTTTTTTCCTCAGTGCATGCAAATTCTACGTTATCTAATGAGCTGATTGAAAAAACAATGTATACGATTAACTCAACGCGAAATATTAGTAAAATAGTGAATAAGCATCTAAAAACCTCTAAAGGCTAGTGTAATTTCCAATTAAATTTATTGATCAATATAATTGCAGTTCAAAATAACTGTCAAAATGTTTCAAATTTGTGATCAAAATCGAAAAATTTTTGATTGAAAAAGTATTCAGTTAATCACCTATTAATTTATTTATTGTTTTAACAATTTTCTTCATATGAGGAGCTTCAATCAAAAAAATTTATTTAAACCTCGTTTTTCATAATTGAAATTCGTTTTCATTTCCTTCTGTGCAAGTTCTAGTGGTTACAATTTGTTTCTGATATTTCACTTACATACATATTCGATTAATTTGCTACAATATTTATGTTTCTAGTACACATTCCATTCACAAATTTAATTGTTTATTGTCTAGATTTTAAGAGGAAAAGTAAGTTCAAGTATCCATTATATTTTTCAACTAATTTTGTTGTTCTGATTCAAAAGATAAGTGTTTCCTGTTTGCGATTTTAATTTTTTTTGATAAACAGTAATAGCACCTGTTAAAAAGTGTTCATCTTTATCAAGTGCCTCGCCATACATCTTTTAAAAGACATGTTAAAACTCATTCATCATCAACTATATCCTTACAACACCAATTAAGACTCAGAAAGCTTTATTGCAATCTTCCTTTATTATTATTTTTTTTCTTTCTTTTTGAAAAAAAAATGCAGCCATTTTACACTTATATGATGAAAATCAGCCATCGTAGCTATAATTTGATGTCTCGCAATTTCACAGAAAATGCATGCCAAATGCATTAGGGGCATAACCAAAATATATCTGCGAATTTTGTACTCTTTCTCAAAACATTACCATTCAAATTCATAAAGTTACAATGGAAATTCGATTAACAAACCTGTTATAAAACTTTTTTATTTTTTATGACGTAAATTGTATAAAAAATTAGGTCAGAAATTCCTTTACGTACTGAAATTGTATTATATTGTCATAAAATCGATGTTTTTTAGTGTTACTTAAACTTTTAATGTTCAAAAAATATTGAGTCCTTTTTTTGTTGGGGAAAAAATGTTCCATTATTTTCATACGACAATTTTTTGGTTTTATCTCAAGTTAAATGACAATTACTTTATCACTTAAAAAAATTTTATAATATATAAATGCCTCCTTAAGCTACATACGGATATTGTACAATTTACGTTAATTCTTTTTTTTTCTCATTTTCACTTACCTGTGTGCATGCAATAAATTTTCTTTAATTAAATCTGAAAAGCTATTTTAGTGAATACATTTTCATTAACACACAATTATAAGGAGAAAAGACATATTCACAGAAATATAAACATAAAATAATTTGTGTAAAATTTCACACTTATGCTTGTAAATAAAATTTATTATATTTTATTTAAATGAACAATAAATATGTTATTTATTCATATAAATGCATTATAAAATAATGATAATGTTTTAATGAGAAAAGTTAAATTTAAATATTTCCATAAGTTTACAAATTTATAAGCTTTATTATATCCTCTAATTGGGGATATATCCACTTTGTCATTCCGTGTGTAACGTATCGAAATATCAGTCCGAGACCCCATATCCTAGATCAGGTTTTAGACATTATAACGATGCCGGTCCATTTATAAAAATAATTTGTACTTCAAAAATTTTTTGGTAATTCTGATTAATATTAATTGAAAAAATAAAAATTATTTTATTCGACCATTAAAATGTTTTTTTTTTTTTTGAGTAGGTTTTTCCTAGCTCGAGATCATTATTTGCTTTACTAATTATTTTTTTTTTGAACATTAACGATTTGTCATTTAAATTCCCTTTGGTACTTGTAGTATAGGGTTTCAATTGCTAAATATTCTTGACAATGGAATCTGACAAATTCTGAAACACGTGTCGATTAAGTCTTGCAAAAAGGACCAATATAAATAAATTTAAAACAGCAAAATAATTTTATTAAAAATTATTCTATGGAAATATCATAGTTTTAATTAGTAAAGGAAATAACGACCTCGAGCTAGCATAAACCTACACTCAAAATATTATGCAGGCAAAAACAAATGAAAAACATATTTAAAACAACTGATAACACATTTGAAAACCATCCCAGTGATTATTCATTTGTCTTAACAAACATCAACATTTTAACTGGTAATAAAATTTTCTAAAAAAAAATAACATAGAACATTAAAAAATAACGTCACTTTTATTTTTTTTTTACCAACAAATTCGAAAAAAAATAACCTACGAAAACATTTAAAATTACTGATTGTTGTGTTATTTTTACAAACAAATTAAAAAAAAAAATACCAACGAAACATTAAAAGTTAATGATTTCATAGGTTATTTTTTACAATTTTTCTATTGAATTTTATTTGAAAAAAAATTTTAATAAAATTTTTGGCGAATTAATCCCACAATCAACTACATTTTGGCCGGACACTCTATCCATCGTGCCAAAGTCACTTGATATAAACATGTTTTCATATTTCTATAAATATTATTTTTTAATTTTTTGTCTACAAAATAAATAACCCACACAAATAGGTAAAAACAAATGACTTCTCTCTTTAAAAAAATGCCAACAAATAAAAAAAAAAATAGCGAACACAAATCATTAAAAATTAAAGAAGAATCTCTTATTTTTACTAACAAAACAAAAATAAATGACTTTAAAAATTGAATGCTAATGAAAGTCTTTATTTTTTTATGTTGTTATTTTTGAAACAAGGAACAGAAATGTTTTAACATGATAATGTTTTTAGGCTGGTGTCTAATTTTAAAAAAGTTGCAGGACGCCACCTCAGTTTGACTATATAAGCTTAACGACTAACAAAAAAGAAAATTAGAATAACTGTTTTCATTTTCTTAAAACCAAAAATTTTACTAACTTGGGTTTGTAACTTGGATAATAATTCACCTCGTGGCGAATAAAAAAAATTTTCACCAGCTGGTGAATAAAACGTAACATAATAATTTTTCTTGAATATTTTTTTTTTCATCAATATTTTCTTTTTCCATCAATATATTTTTTTTTTTTCATCAATATTTTTTTGTTTTTTCATCAATATTTTTTTTTTTTTTTTCATCAATATTTTATTTTTTTTCATCAATATTTTTTTTTTTCGTCAATATTTTTTTGTTTTTTCATCAACATTTTTTTTTCATCAATATTTTTTTTTTTCATCAATATTTTTTTCATTATCAACCTTTTTTTCATCAATAATTTTTTTTTCATCAGGGTTAACAATGTAAAAAATACAACTCTGTTAAAAGTTAAGATTGATTAAGTTTATGCCAAATGAATACAACACGAATGATGGCGAATACGGGTTATTCAACACAAAGAGGAGTAATTCCGATATTTAATTTGTTTAATTTGATTGTGTGGCAATCGAAGGATTGCTGTCGACATCTCCACTTAGCCTGTGCTGTCACTTGATTTTTTTCAGATTTTCTCATTATACAACAATTATTATTTCTCAGAAATAATTAATATGGACTCCGAACTAAATAAAAATTCAGTTATATTTAATTTTTTCATCAATATTTTTTTTCATCAATATTTATTTTCCATCAAAATTTTTTTTTATAAATTTTTTTAATCAAATTTTAAAACCACAATATAGTCGTCGTTGAACTCAATGCTATTGTGGCGCATCTCGTTAAGTGGTGTGTCATAGTTGTTACGAGTGTAACGTGGTGTTTCAAAAACCTCAGGTTCGAATCCCACAGCAGACGAATATAATAAAAAATTTTCTATATAGAGACAATTTAACAATTGTTAAACATATAAATATAATAATATAGGACCACTGATGAAGCTAAAGTGCAGAAATTATGCATAGTCTGATTCAGAAATTGTTACTATGTTTACAATTTTTAGAATTTGAAAAAAAGTTATTCAATTATCAACTTCACATTTTGAAATTTTTTTTTTATCAATAATATTTTATTTTATATTTTTATAATACCTTTTTTTCATCAAAAACTTTTTGTTATCGACAAACATAGACAAACAGATAGATGGATATCACTAGAATGTCTTAGAAAGCTATAGGGATCAATAATATATAAATAAAATGGGGTCCTCGACCGATATTTCAATGCGTTTTGCATGGAATGACAAATTATTACAGCGTTATTTTTTCTAGAAAAATTTTACTTTGGAAAAAACACCTATTTATACAGCAAAACATTATCATGATTCAATGGTTTGGGCACGAGTACAAACTTTGCAAACATTTTTTCTGTTAAAAACGACAAAGCGTAAAACTTTTTAAATAAACTACAAACAGTTAATGACATAATTTTTTGAGTGCACTCAAAATAATTTTGTTTTTATATACTTTTTTTTATAATTTTATCATAATTTTCTTTACGTTAAAAAAAATACTATTTGTTTTGAAAATTTTATGGGCATTGTGGAGTGTATTAATGAATTTGACCAAGTGAAATTTAATTTTTCCTTGTTTTAATTAGGATGTTCAATTAATCGTGTTTTTTTATTGTTCGATTAAACGATGATAAATGGATATTTGTCATTTTTGACTTATTCAATTAAACGAATAAACCTTTAAAACTGATCGATTAATCGAATAACTCCAAATTTAGAAGTTTTCAAAATTACAAGATTTTTTTCGACAATTTTAGAAAAAAATGCTACTCGAGTAAATAAACAATTTTAATTACAAGTTTTTTAACATTTTATTAACAAAAAACACAAAATAAATATAACAAAACAAATGAACAAAATGGTTCAAAATTTAAGTATTCTGAGATTTTGTTTGAGAAAATTAAAAAAAAAAAAATCAGATTTCAAAAATGTGTAAAATTCAAAAATTATTTTTGTTGCCAAATTCTTACTACATTTGGGAAAATTCAAAACATAAAATATTTTAGTAAATTTTGTATTATTTATTCAAGCTAATAAGGCCTAAAGTTTAATTATTGTAAATAAAAAATTAGTTTGAGCATATTCATAAAATTTGTAATTTATTTTTTAACATGATAATGTTTTTTGGCTGGTGTCTAATTTTAAAAAATTTGCAGGACTCCACCTCAGTTTGACTATATAAGCTAACAATTAACGAAAAAGAAAACGAGAATTACTATTTTCATTTTCTTAAAACCAAAAATTTTAATAACTTGGGTTTGTAGCTTGGATAATAATTCACCTCGTGGTGAATAAACCCGTTTTTCACCAGCTGGTGAATAAAAAGTAACATAATTATTTTTAAACAAAAAAAAATTTTTTTTTTCATAATTTTTTTTTTTTTTTCATAAATTTTTTTTTCCAATAAATTTTTTTTTTCATCAATTTTTTTTATCAAACTTTTTTTTTCATCAATTTTTTTTTTTTCATTCAACTTTTTTTTTCATTCAACTTTTTTTTTCATAATTTTTTTTTTATCAAATTTTTTTTTTCATCAAATTTTTTTTTCATCAATTTTTTTTTTTCATTATAATTTTTTTTTTCATCAATATTTTTTTTTTGTCATCAAAAAATTTTTTTTTTTTCATCAATTTTTTTTCATCAAATTTTTTTTTTCATCAGTTTTTTTTTTCATATTTTTTTGTTATCAATTTTTTTTTTTTCATTAATTTTTTTTTCATCAAAAAATTTTTTTTTCATCAAAATTTTTTTTTTTTTCATCAAAATTTGTTTTTTAACATATCAATTTTTTTTCATCAAATTTTTTTTCAAATTTTTTTTCATAAATTTTTTTTTACATCAAAAAATTTTTCTTTTCATCAAAAAAATTCATCAAAAACTTTTTTTCATCAAAATTTTTTTTCACCAAAAATTTTGGGTTCATTAAATTTTTTTTATCATAATTTTGTTTTTCGTGAAAAAAATCATTTTTTTTTACCAAAACTACTTTTCACCAAGTCTAAGCTTTTCGCATAAAAATTTTCCATTTGCTTATCAAATGTACATAAAACAAGTGAGAGTGTTATATTCTTTGGTGCCGAATCTTTTATACTCTCCAATTTTTGCACTCACTTACGAAATGTACAGCTCTTTTGGTTTTTTAATGGGGTGCTCGACTGATATTTCAATTTGTTGTGCATGGAATAGCAAAGTAATATAACATTATTTTTTCTAAAAAAACTTTGCTTTGGCAAGTACAGCCAAATCTTCCGCAAAACATTGTCATGATTTAATGTTTTGGGCAAGAGTACAAAATTCGCAGGCATTTTTATTATTTTTTGGGTTTTGCCGAAAACTCTAAACTTTGACCGATTTTAGATTTGGCCCAAACATTTATCAGGTACTTATTCAAGCTTCAGGAGCAAAATTTAAAATAAGGACTATTCTAGTAAACATGACTGTTTTTTTCTGAATTCCAACCGCCACATACATTTGGTTTGTTTTTTGACTTAAAATTTTGAAACAATTATACATACATATTTCCAGACAAACCATATATTTTATTTTATTATTCGATTAATCGGCATGAATTCTTTGATTAATCCTTTAATCGAAATTAGCAATTTTAAATTAATCAAACAAATATTCGTCTAAAATTGTTTGATTAATCGAACAAAAATTAATCGGCTGAACCACCTACTTTTTATATCCGTAAGAACACTATTATTTTTACACTGACTGTTTTCTTATTGCAACTAATTTTCTAAAAACTTTTATTTTCATTACTAGGCCAAGTCTGCTATAATATTCTTTTAAATAATACATGCATACATATAAATAGCAATAATACTAATACTTTCTGTTTTTTTTTCTAATAAAAAATGAAAGAAGTTTTTATATCAAAAACAACTCACGTATACTTTTATTGCCTTTATTAAAAATTAAATGTGCAATAGAAAAAATGTACATGAAGTTGAGGGAAACTAAAGTGAAAAGGATATTTCCACAAGGAATCAATAGGAAGGAAAAAAGAAAGAAAAGAAGACTATTGTTTATAACAATACCACTATAGAATTTTTATGATATGATTAAATTCAATAAAATATAGAATAGAAAAATGAAGACATAAAGCAGATAAAATCAGTGAAAGCTCTGAGAAATTGATGATATTTAGAAGAAAAACAGATAATTTTAAGGCTATGAAAAGTCCCAATAAAACACAATTTTATCCAACATCATTGTCCTTTTTTAGTATATTTTACCGTATCAATTCATAAATTTGTATGTAAGATAAATTTTGTATATGTTATTCATACTTACACTAAAAGAATAAATAATTTTATTAAAAATGTTTGAATAAGTTTATGTATTGTCTAAGGAATTCATTAGTTAATAACATTTTTGTTTTATTTACTTTTATAAATAAATTTTTGAATTCTACTATGTAAGTAAAGTGGCTACTTACTCCTATCCTGGTCCAATAGCTTATTCACATAATGCTCGCAGTAGCTTTTAAAATGGTGCAATATAAGACCGATCCCCATTATTTTTTACACTCCAAAATATTTTCTGCACAAACCTACTCCCAACTATCACTCATTAAGAGCGCTCCCTTACAAAATGACATTTTATTTCATAATGAAATAAGTTCCAATTCGTATGGAAAAATTTTGGAGTTATTTAATTTTTATTTTGGGAGTAATTTCATTTGGGAGTATCTTTTGCGGCACAGAAAAAATTTGAAACGAATTTCAATTAACAAAAACGCGGATTTTTCAATTGAAATTCCTCCAATTAAAAAAATTGTTATACCAATCATCAAATTGTAGGTGATTGATTGAAAGTTTGTTCAATCAAACATTTTTTCGATTTTGATCAAAAATTTTATTAATTTTAACATGATAATGTTTTTAGGCTGGTGTCTAATTTTAAAAAAGTTGCAGGACGCCACCTCAGTTTGACTTATAAGCTAACAATTAGAGAAAAAGAAAACAAGAATTACTATTTTCATTTTCTTAAAACCAAAAATTTTAATAACTTATGTTTGTAACTTGGATAATAATTCACCTCGTGGTGAATAAAACCGTTTTTCACCAGCTGGTGACTAAAAAGTAACATAATTATTTTTCAACAAAAAACACATTTTTTTTTTTTATCAATTTTTTTTTTTCCATAAATTTTTTTTTTTCATCATTTTTTTTTTTTTATCAATTTTTTTTTTTCATGAATTTTTTTTTTCATAAATTTTTTTTTTCATAACTTTTTTTTTTTCATCAAAATTTTTTTTTTTATCAAATTTTTTTTTTCATCAATTTTTTTTTTTTCATTTAATTTTTTTTTTACAAATTTTTTTTTTCATAATTTTTTTTTATCAAATTTTTTTTTCATCAATTTTTTTTCATAAAATTTTTTTTCATCAAATTTTTTTTTTCATCAAATTTTTTTTTCATCAATTTTTTTTTTTCATTATCTTTTTTCATCAATTTTTTCATTAATTTTTTTTTTTTTCATAATTTTTTTTTTTCATCTTTTTTATACCCTCCACTCTAGTGATAGAGTATATATATAAGTTTGTCATTCCGTTTGTAACACATCGAAATATTGGTCTAGGACCCCATAAAGTATATATATTCATGATCCTCGATCGATTTTAAGTCGATCTAGCGATGTCCGTCCGTCCGTCTGTCTGTCCGTAGAAAACACGCTAACTTTTGAAAGACTTTACAGAGAATACTGAAGTTTGGCATATATGTTGGTCATTTACATGTTCAGGTTGGTGTAGCAATCCAGCCAAATCGGTCCAGTGGTTCAAAAGTTATGAGCAAAAGAGTAAATTTCGGCAAGGGTATTTCGCGAATTTACGAGAAAAAACCCGGATAACTTTCGAAAGACAATAATGAGACTACTGAAGCTTGACATGTATCTTTGTCGTTCCTTAGGTCTATTTGGTATTAAATTTCAGCTCAATCGGTCCAGTGGTTCAAAAGTTATAAGCAAAACCCTGAATTTCAGATTAGCTTCATCTTAAATGCCACGTGTTTAAACAAGTTTTAAAAGCATTGGTGGTAACTTAACAATGCTTTTTAAACTTGTTTAGTTTTAAAGCAATGCTTTTTAAACTTGTTTAGTTTTAAAAGCATTGGTAATTTAAAAATTACACTCGAAAAAAATTTTACACTCAAAAAAAATTTTACACTCAAAAAAATTTTACACTCAAAAAAAATTTTACACTCAAAAAAAATTTTACACTCAAAAAAATTTTGACAATTTATATTTTGTGTACACACGTACGTGCATTCACTCAGAAATATTTTTACAGTAAAAAAAAACATAACACTCGAAAAAAACTTTACACTCAAAAAATAATATTAGTATTTTTTTTTTTTTTAATGACAAAAAAAGAGTTTTTTACTCAAAATAAAATATTTCTAATCAAAATTGTTAATTTTTTCACGTTAAAAATGTACTACCCTTTAAAAAATGCATTGTTGAGGGTATTATAGATTCGGCAAAGTCGAATTTAACTTTTCTACTTGTTTTTATAAATTTTTTTTTTCATAAAATTTTTTGATATTTTTTTTTTTTTTTTCATTAAACTTTTTTTTTGTTATTTTTTTTTTTTCTTTTTTTTCATCAATTTTTTGTTTTATAAATTTTTTGTTTTAAAAATTTTTTTTTCATCAATTTTTTTTTTCTTCAATTTTTTTTTCATTAATATTTTTTTTCATCGAATTTTTTTTTTCATCAAAATTTTTTTTTCATAAATTTTTTGTTATCATATTTTTTTGGAAAACAACCTCGCATCTAAAACGTCCAACTCTTCATAATCCCCCAATTAGAATTGACAATAATAGTTGGGCAAAAAGTGATACTGAAAAAGCTAGTGGTTTTGCTAAGCACCTTTATAAAACTTTTCAGCCGTATGAAAAAGTAAATGATTTCCAGGAGCCCTATACAGTACAGGACTTTCACGAAATACAACTTTTTACAGCAACAGAAACAATCGAAGAAATTAAAAATATGAAACCTGGTAAAAGTCCTGGTTTTCATTTAATAACTGGAGACATCTTAAAAAATCTTCCGAATAAGGCAATAATGAAAATGAACAGCATTATGAATGCTTGCATTAATCTAACATACTTTCCTCGATATTGGAAAGTCTCAGAGGTAATTATGATTCAGAAGCCAGGAAAAAATGCTAATGAAGTAACTTCCTATAGGCCGATTTCCCTGCTTCCCGTAATGGGAAAACTATTTGAAAAATTATTTGCAAAAAGACTAAAAGAAATAATCACTTATGCAAATGTAATACCATCTCATCAATTTGGCTTCAGAGAAAAGCACTCTACAATAGACCAAGTACACCGAATAGTTCATACTATAGAGGAAGCTTTGGAACAAAAAAAAGTCTGTTCAGCCATCTTTTTAGACGTTGCTCAGGCATTTGATAAGGTATGGCACAAAGGTCTTATATATAAAATTAAAACTCAATTACCAATTCAATTTTCATCACTTTTGGAATCCTATATGACTGATCGTTATTTTAGAGTAAAGCATAAACAACATTACTCAGATATAAAAAAAATAGAAGCTGGAGTACCTCAAGGCAGTATCCTGGGTCCAATTATATACTTACTGTATACTTCAGATATACCCATACCAACAAACAGCAAAATAGCTACTTTTGCTGATGACACGTGCATCTTAGCTACTGGTAACAATGAAACCGAATCTACCTCAAAACTACAGACATCAGTTGATGAAATCGTAGACTGGACAGATACTTGGAGACTCAGACTTAACAAAAGTAAGTCGACACATGTTGACTTTACTAACAAAGTAATAACATATAAACCAATTACAATTTCAAGTTTAGCTGTACCTTATGCTAACAGTGCAAAATATTTGGGAATGACGCTGGATTCTAAACTTACATGGAAGGACCACATCAGAATTAAACATACTGAACTGAACATAAAACAAAAAAAAACTAAATTGGCTAATTGGGAGGAATTCTGTACTCTCAATTGATAACAAATTGCTGATTTATAATCAAGTACTTAAACCTGTGTGGACCTACGGGATTCAATTATGGGGATGTGCTTCCAAAACTCATATAGAAATTATACAACGTTTTCAAAACAAAATTGCTAGAAATTTGGTCAATGCGCCCTCGTATATTAGAAACGACGATTTACATAGAGATCTCGGGTTAAACAAAGTATCCGAGTTAATTCAACTATTTGCATCTAAACATGCGAATAGACTTCAACTCCACAGCAACGAAGAAGCTTCCATTCTTATCAATGATGATATATATTCAAGACGTTTAAAAAGAAAAAAAAAAATTAAAACTAATTTAAAAGAAAAAAGTTACTTGTTAGTGTAAACTAGGTGTAATTTTATGAAATGTTAACTAAAATATAGTATTAAGATCATTTCAATAAAAAAAAAAAACAAAATCATATTTTTTTCATCAATTTTTTTTTCATCAAATTTTTTTATCAAATTTTTTATTATCAATTTTTTTCAAGGTTGGTTACCGAAACGAATAACGGTAAGGGTAACGGTAAGGGTAACGGTAAGGGTAACGGTAAGGGTAACGGTAACGGTATCTAATTTTTATTTATTTCGGTAAAGGTAACGGTAAGTGTTTTCAAATCGTTTCGGTAATGGTATGTACCGGTACCGAACCAACCAAACCGGTACGTACCGGTATTATTAATTTAGTAAAAAATTTGAAAAAAGATAGAACTGAAAGCTAAAAATATTTTATAGACCCAAAAACCAGTATAGATTTGATATGATTATTATTTTTGTCATTTATTTTATGATAATTTGCAAATTATAAATTTAAAATTATGTTAGCAATTTGATTTTATTTTTTTGTTCGTTAAAATCCCTTAAAACAGGTAAAATTTTGAATACCGGTACAATACCGGTAACTTCTAATAATTATAACGGTAACGGTAAGGGTAACGGTATTTTAAAAATATTTTTAGCGGAATCGGTAACGGTAACGGTATTCGATTTGAAAGGGTTTTGAATCGGTAACGGTATAATAAGGGTAACGGTAACCAACCATGATTTTTTTTCACCAATTTTTTTTTTCATTTTTTTTCATCAATTTTTTTTACATCAAAAAATTTTTCTTTTCATCAAAAAAATTCATCAAAAACTTTTTTGCATCAAAATTTTTTTTCACCAAAAATTTTGGGTTCATTAAATTTTTTTTAACATAATTTTGTTTTTCGTGGAAAAAATCATTTTTTTTTACCAAAACTACTTTTTCACCAAGTCTAAGCTTTTCGCATAAAAATTTTGCATCAAATAAATGTACATAAAACAAGTGAGAGTGTTATATTCTTTGGTGCCGAATCTTTTATACTCTCCAAAATGTAAAAACACTTTTTTGCACTTATTTTTGCACTCACTTACGAAATGCACAACTCTTTTGGTTTTTTAATGGGGTCCTCGACTGATATTTCAATTCGTTTTGCATGGAATAGCAAAGTAATATAAAATTATTTTTTCTAAAAAAAACTTTGCTTTGGCAAGTACACCCAAATCTTCCGCAAAACTTTATCATGATTTAATGTGTTGGGCAAGAGCACAAAATTCGCAGGCATTTTTTATTTATAGTCAATCAAAGTATTGATTGAATTAATAAATGAATTATAAGCTTATGACAAAATTATCAAAATACGAATCTTTTTTGCTTCCTATAATATTGCCAACGATTAAAAAAGTAAAACTCGATTATTTTGTATATTTTTGAATTAATCTATTTAAATAAATTAAAGCGAAAAAAATCTGGTATAATAAAAATTTGTTTTTTGACAGTTATAGAAAAAAAACAAAAAATTTAATCAAAACATTGATTGACTCATTAAAATTTTGCTGATCAATAGATTTAATTGAAAATTGTTAGTCAATAATTTTTTGTGTGTGGGCGTGGATAAAAAAACTACATAAACAAATAGTAATTAGGCAAAAATGTCATACTACAATAATTTGTTAACATTTATCGTGAGTGGTAGGAGGTCTCACAATTTACAATTTTCTGTATTATGTGGTTTACAGCTTTTTGAACTTTTTACAGCATGTAATATAAAACCACAATAAAGTTCACTTCTTTATGAAGGTTAATTAAACATGCAATTAAAGTCAAAGTTTAAATTTATATTAGTTATTTTGTTTTATTACTTAATTAACTGTTTTAAAATAAATAGTTAAAAAATTATATTCAACATGACCGAATTCATGAATACCCTTCCACTTAACCAAAACACTTTTTTTAATGATTTTAACTTTTTTAATAATTTTTTTTTGTTTTTTCAAAAACTCTGACTCAAAAAAAAATGTTTTTAGTTATTTGTTAAATATTTTTGTGTCGTATTAAGTGTGATTTCCAAAATAATGAACTAACGAAAAACGCAATTTTAATTTCACGATTTTGCTCAAAACTTCTGAAATTCAATTCTAATACCGTGCTGTCATTCAAAAGCTTGCGTGTGGCTGCTCTTTGGTGTCAAAGTTGGATGTGAAGGGGTAAAACATCACAAAGCGCCCCACAGATTCCAGAGAAACATAAATTATCTTAATATTTTATTGCACTTTAACTTTACCTTCCAAAAATATTTAAGTCTAAAATATATTTTTAATATTTTTTTCCCATTTTAAAAATTGTATCCGTAAATTTATTATTTATTAAAAAATCTCAACAATATTTTTTGTTGTTTGTCCTAACTCTTTTTTTATATTTACTTATTTAAATTTTTTAACAAACTCATATAAAAAAGGCGGGGGTTTTGGAAATTATTGGGAAAAACAATTATGAAATAATAGATTTAATAAATGGGTTTTTAAATCATTTCATACGGCCTGAACTAGCTGTAACCAAAAGCGTCACCATTATTTATTTTTCTTAACATGATAATGTTCATGGGCTAGTGTCTAATTTTGAAAAAGTTGCAGGGCTCCACCTTTTTTTTTCATCATTTTTTTTTTTTTTTCATCATTTTTTTTTTTTTTTTCATAAAATTTTATTTTTTTTCATTATTTTTTTTTTTCATCAATAATTTTTTTTTTCATTAATTTTTTTTTTTTCACAAATTTTTTTTTCATCAATTTTTTGTTTTAATTTTTTTTCCATTAATTTTTTTTTTTTTCAATCAAATTTTTTTTTTTTATAAATTTTTTTTTATCATATTTTTTTCATCAATTTTTTTTCATCAAATTTTTTTATCAAATTTTTTATTATCAATTTTTTTCTCACCAAAATTTTTTTTCCATTTTTTTTTCATCAATTTTTTTTTTACATCAAAAAATTTTTCTTTTCATCAAAAAAATTCATCAAAAACTTTTTTTCATCAAAATTTTTTTTCACCAAAAATTTTTGGTTCATTAAATTTTTTATACCCTCCACTCTATTGACAGAGGTTATATATAAGTTTGTCATTCCGTTTGTAGCACCTCGAAGTATTGGTCTAGGACCCCATAAAGTATATATATATTGCAATCCAGCGAAATCGGTCCAGTGGTTCAAAAGTTATTAGCAAATGAGTGAATTTCGGCAAGGGTTTTTCTGGAATTTACGAGATAAAACACACGGCAACTTTCGAACGGCAATTCTGAGGATGCTGAAGTGTGGCACATATATCTGCCGTTCCTCTGGTCCGCTTCGCTTTCAATTTCAGCCAAATCGGTACAGTGGTTCAAAAGTTATTAGCACAACCGTAAATTTCAGATTAGTTTCACCTTAAATTCACGTGTTGAAAACCCGTTAAACATGTTTTAAAAATATTTGTAAGTCAAAAAAATATTTTACAAGGTATTTTTGTCACTCAAAAATATTTTTACACTAAAACAAAAAAAAAAATACACTCAAAAAAATTTTACACTCAAAAAAAATTTTACACTCAAAAAAAATTAGTAAATTATTTTTTTTTTTCAAAAATTAATAAAAAAAAAGTTTTTTTACAAAAAATAAAATATTTCTAACCAAAAATGTTATTTTTTTCACGTTAGAAAATTTACTATCACTTAAAAAGGGCATTGTGGAGGGTATTCATAGTTTCGGCCAAGTCGAATTAAACTTTTCTACTTGTTTTAACATAATTTTGTTTTTCGTGAAAAAAAAATTTTCACCAAGTCTAAGCTTTTCACATAAAAATTTTTAATTTGTTTATCAAATGTACATAAAACAAGTGAGAGTGTTATTCTTTGGTGCCGAATCTTTTATACTCTCCAAAATGTAAAAACACTTTTTTGCAGTTACTTACAAAATGTACAGCTCTTTTGGTTTTTTAATGGGGTCCTCGACTGATATTTCAATTCGTTTTGCATGGCATAGCAAAGTAATATAACATTATTTTTTCTAAAAAAAAAACTTTGCTTTGGCAAGTACACCCAAATCTTCCGCAAAACATTATCATGATTTAATGTTTTGGGCAAGAGTACAAAATTCGCAGGCATTTTTTATCGTTTTTTCTGTTAGTGCAGATCGAGCACGGGCTCTAATTCTATTTGTTATATGGGTCCAAGTTGAAACATGTAGAATAAATTTAATTTTTAAAAATTTAGACATTTCTGGTTTTCCTATAGCGATTTCAAGCAGCTCCAGTTAACCGTCACAATCAGTAGAATTGAAATGTCGCTTGTTTCGCTAATGGTAAATTATAATTTTCCGACAATCGTTTAGCGAAACAAGCCGACATTTGAATCCTACTGATGATGAGGGTTAACTGGAACTGTTTAAAACCGGTATAGGAGTACCAGAAATGTCTATAATTAAAACAAAAAAAATAATTTACTTCTACATTTTTCAACTTCAACCCATTTAATAATTATTTTTTTTAATTTTTTTTTAATTAATATTTTTTTTATCAATATTTTTTTTTTTTTTTTCATCAATATTTTTTTTCATTAATTTGTTTTTCATCAATATTTTTTTCTAATCAAAATTTTTTTTCATCAATATTTTTTTTGTCAATACTTTTTTCGTCAATATATTTTTTTTTTTCAATATCTTTTTTTCATCAATA
Organism: Pegoplata infirma; assembly: GCA_963921195.1. NCBI lineage: Eukaryota > Metazoa > Arthropoda > Insecta > Diptera > Anthomyiidae > Pegoplata > Pegoplata infirma. Next base: position 33,965,255 of record OY992537.1, read on the forward strand.
TTTTTTATTCATAATTTTTTTTTTTTTCATCAATATTTTTTTTCATCAATATTTTTTATTCAACAAAATTTTTTTTCATCAATATTTTTTTATTATCAATATTTTTATTTCATCAACATTTTATTCTCAAAAATTTCTGAAATGTATACTCTGACTACATGCTTGTTTATTTTTTATTTATTTATTTTTTTCAAATTCTGATTAATTTTATTAAAACTAAAAATCGTTTTATTCAACCTTCTTGAGTAAGTTTATTTTAGCTCGAGGTCATTATTTCGTTTACTAATTAAATCAGAATTTGAACAATCATAATTTGTTCTCGTCATGGTGAATATCCCACAAATTACACTCGCAAATACAAACATTTGCAACAACAAACGTAATCAGTTAATATGTTTTTGATAATTTTTTTGTTAGGTATTTGACGATCGTGATTTTACTACGATGCACAATTTTTGTCTTCTAATTCTCAATGGGAATAGAGTCGAATATGTATTAATATTTTTGTTTGAATATAAGCGACTTGTCATTTAAATTCCCTTTGCTGCTTTTAGTATAGGGTTTTTTTATTATACAGTTTTAATAAAGCAAATGATGACCTCGAGCTAGAATAAACCTACTCAAAATATAATATTTTAAAGGTCGAATAAAACAATTTTTATTTTTTAATAAAAAATATAACTTATCAAAACTCCTTTGTATCTATGAGCTTTTAACAGTTAAAACAAAACTTTGTTATTTTATATGTGTATGACAATTTTTTTAATATTTGTTTCGCTTTTTTAATATTTTTATGTTTTTTTTTGCATATTGTAAAAAGTATGATATTCAATATATGAATATACCAAAACATACATGCATTTTACATACACATAAACTCATATGTACTTAAAATAGTAAAACTTTTACTAGATGACTTTTTACTTTGCTGTCGCTTAAAACCAATATTTATTTTGTTAATATTTGTTTGACACTGGGTGCGTGTGCATTTGTATAGTATAGGGTTACATCATCGAAAAATACAATATGAATAAATGTATATCGCTGAAAATTATAAGAAAAAGCCATTATCATGTCGTTGGGTCTTCCGATCAACAACATATTGAGCAAAGGTTTCATGGGACCATGAATTTATTTAATTAAAATCAAAGTGTAAGCGGTGAGGTCGATGACTTTCTGTTTGCTTAAGATAAAAGAAAAATATGCATATAAAAAGCCAAGTCTTTCTAAATACTGCAAAATTATTTTTTTTAAAATTTGTAAAAAAATATGAAAATTTAAGGATCCCAGCAAAAAAAGTGCGGAGTACTTTTATTTGGAGTGCTTTAAAACTAGAACAAACGTAATGAAATGCAACAAAAATAGCAAAAAAACACACGAAAAACAAAACGCAAAGGCATTCTTTTCTACTCCATATTAAACTCTTAACTCATTACTAGGGATGAGATTTCCATGCAAATGCATGTTTTTTGTCGATAGTCTAAAAACGATATCGACTAATTATCGTTCCGAATCAAGAAATTTGCATTAAAATGGCATCTATTTGTTTTTGCATATTTTGGTGAAAATGCATATTTTTCCATATTTTAAGTTTACTTGCTTATTATGTGCATATTTTGGTTTTAAATGCGAGTTTTTGATTTTAAATTTAAGACTGATAAAATTGCTGAAGACAGAAGATCTTCTACGGAATTAACGACATTTATTAGAGTCATCAGAAAAATCGTTTTCGCAATTACACTAATCTACACGGATTTTGCACAGACATGTTGAATACATTTGCTAAAGTACTTTGGCCTTTGGTTGAATCAAATCGCCTTATCTAGATATAGGCATTTTAATTTTTTTGTAGACCAATCCCTCAAAACCGAATATTTTTTATACCCTTCACTCTAGTGATAGAGGGTATATATAAGTTTGTCATTCCGTTTGTAACATCTCGAATGTCCGTCCGTCCGTCTGTCAGTCTGTCTGTTGAAAACACGCTTACTTTTGAAAGACTTTTCGGAGGCTCCTGAAGTTTGGCATATATGTTGAGCATTTACCTGGTCATACCGGAATTGCAATCCAGCGAAATCGGTCTAGGTCTAGTGGTTCAAAAGTTATGAGTAGGGATGAGATTTCCATGCAAATGCATGTTTTTTGTCGATTGTCTAAAAACGATATCGACCATTTATCTTTCTGAATCAAGAAATTTGCGTTAAAGTGGCATCGATTTGTTTTTGCATATTTTGGTGAAAATGCATGTTATTGCATATTTTGATTTTAAATGCACATTTTGTGCATATTTCTAACTTTAAAGTGCATATTTTTTCATATTTTCGCATAAATTAGCAAAAACACAAATTGAAATTTATTTTTTTCAAAAACTCTTTTAAATTTTAATTTTTTTTTTGGAAATAAGAAAAAATTTTTTTTTCTTCTTAATTTTTTTTTAGATTTTCTTAATTTCTAAAAAAATCTTGCTTATATAAAGTTTTAAATGTTACTATTTAAACCCGGCACATTTCATCACAATTTTTTTTTTTCATTACACAGTGTTACAAAAATGAATGAAACAGAAAAACCTGCGATGCGATACTTTTTTTCTAGTAGGTGTTGTTGAGTACAACAATATTCTGTCGTTGAAATTTGCGAAACACCTCCAAAATCTTGAGTTACGGGAAAAAACCGGTTTTTCGAACTTTTTACACTTATAAGCCAGTAACTTTGTTGAATATTAACCGATTTTGAATTTCTCGACGGTTTTAGAAAGAATATACTAATATCTTTCGAAGTTGTAAATTTGAAATTTAAGTAATATTAAAACAACTGTGCGTATTTTTCCAGCAAACTCAATTTTTCAAAAAAAAATCATTATTTTTTAAGTTTGAAGATGTTTTATTATATTTTTTTATTTAGGAACAGTACCATTTATGCATTTATTAATAAAGTATATTTATTTAAGAGTAGTTTACAACGTTGGTTTTTAAAATCGGTTAAAAATTGACTGAGTTATTAAACTTTTAATAAAAACAAAATTTTGGAATATTTGACAGCACAATGTTTTTCTACCATCCAACCATAATATGCGGGTCATACTCACTTTGTCATTCTGTGTGAAACATATCAAAATATCGATCTAGGGTCCCATACAGTATATATTTTTGATCAGTGATCGGTTCTACGACATTCTAGCTTTGTCCGTCTGTCTGACCGTCCTTTTGTCCATCTGTGGAAGACACGAAACTCTCTAAAATAAAAGAGCTAGACTTCTGAAGTTTTGACACGAATATGTGTTATGTTTATAGGACAGTGAAGTTTGTAAATGGGCTAAACCGGACCAGGGGAAAAAAGTTTCCCCTTGGAGAACTAATGCAACCCCAGAAATACACTATTTTATTTTAAAGTATTTTTGTCTATTTGTTCAATAAATAAAACATTTTTGCGTCATATGAAGTTCATTGACCCGCTGTTGAACCAAGGAGATTAAACAATGCCATTTTTTTGGTCCGCTTTCCTTTTAAGCTAAACGAAAAATAAAAAAAAATATAAAATTTTATTATTTGAGTATAAATATTATAATATATAAATTTGTAAACATTAGGGGAAGGTGTTCCCAGACAGCATCACCCACAACCCCCCTTGTAGTTTTTTATTTTCATTTATCGCAAGGGAAAGGTGTCCCAGGCAGGCCATACATCCGCACCGCTGAGTTCCCCTTCTCAACAACAGTTTAGAACAAGAGCTTTCGCAAAACTTTTTTGCTTTATAATTCCATTATCATTTACACAAGATTTACATTCCACTAAATTATCATGTATTCTACAAGCGGACGTCCGCACATGACGGACATCTCTTCAGTGTCTTAGAATCGATCAATAATCAAAAAAATATATACTTTATGGGACTCTAGACCAATATTTCGCCATCTCTATAATGTCTTAGAATCGATCATTGATCAAAAAATTATATTCGCTGTGAGACTCTAGACCGATATTTTGATGCGTTTCGCACCGAATGACAAAGTTAATATACCCCGGTTAGAGGGTATAAAAACATTGTGCAGGCATTTATTCCAAAATTTTGTTTTTATTAAAAGTTTAATAACTAAGTAAATTTTTTTACCGATTTTAAAAACCAAAGTTGAGTTTTTCTCACAAATAAATATACTTTTTTAACAAAATTCATAAATAATACGGTTCCTTAACAAAAAAATGTGTAAAAACATCTCCAAAGTTGAAAAATAGAGAAATTTAAAAAAAAAAATTGAGTTTGTTGGAGAAATACGCATAGTTGTCTCAATATTACTTAATGATTATGTTCAGATCTCCGGAAGGTCTCACTTTCTTCTTTCTAAAACTGTCGATAAATTAAAAATCGGTTGGTTTTCAACAAAGTTACTGGCTTGCTTATAAGTGTAAAAAGTTCGAAAAACCGGTTTTTTACCCGTAACTCAAGATTTTGGAGGTTTTTCGCAAATTTCAAGTACAGGGTCTTATTGTACTCGACAACACCTACTAGAAAAAAAGTATCGCATCCCAGGTTTTTTTTCTCTATCATCAAATTTTTTTTTTCCATAAATTTTTTTTTTATAAATTTTTTTTTTCATCAAACTTTTTTTTTTCATCAAATTTTTTTTTTTCATCAAACTTTTTTTATTCATCAAACTTTTTTTATTCATCAAACTTTGTTTTATCAAATTTTCTTTTATTTCAACATTTTTCATAATTTTTTTTCATAAATTTTTTTTAATCAAATTTTTTTATCAAATTTTTTGTTTTCAATTTTTTTCTCACCAAATTTTTATTTTTTTTCATCCATTTTTTATTTTACATCAAAAAAATTTTCTTTTCATCAAAAAAATTCATCAAAAACTTCTTGTCATCAAAATTTTTTTTCACCAACAATTTTGGGTTCATTAAATTTTTTTTATACCCTCCACTCTAGTGATAGAGGGTATATTTGGTTTGTCATTCTATTTGTAACTCATCGAAATATCGATCTGGGACCCCATAAAGTATATATATTCATGATGCCCGATCGATTTTAAGACATTCTAGCGATGTCCGTCTGTCCGTCTGTCCGTCTGTCCGTCTGTCCGTCTGTCTGTCTGTCTGTGGAAAATGCTGTCGCGGACAAAATATTGCACAGAGATGACTGAAACTTAACATATTTATTGGAAGTTCTCCCGAGAAGTTTGGTATTGCATTTGAGCGATATCGGTTCAGCGGTTCAAAAGTTATGAATGAAAATGTAAGCACACCTCAAAAATTTCAGTACATTCAACATAACCTAAAAATACAAAATGCTTTAATTCGGCTTCTGGTTGGCATATGTGAACATAATTGAACACCAAATGGTATTTAAACAAGAACGAACACAAAAAAAGAAGAAATCGCGGATTTTTTTTAACAAAAATTTTTTTTTTGCGAAAATTTTTTTTTCAAAAAAAATTTTTTTTTAAAAGAATTTTTTTTTTTTCAAAATAATTTCCTTTTAAATAAAGTTTTTGCAATAATCGTTTTGAAATTGTGGAGGATATCACTACATTCGGCAAGGCCGAATTTAACTTTTTTACTTGTTTAACATAATTTTGTTTTTCGTGAAAAAAAAAATCATTTGTTTACCAAAACTACTTTTTCACAAAGTCTAAGCTTTTCACATTAAAATGTTCCATTTGTTTATCAAATGTAAATAAAACAAGTGAGAGTGTTATATTCTTTGGTGCCGAATCTTTTATACTCTCCAAAATGTAAAAGCACTATTTTGCACTTATTTTTGCACTCACTTACGAAATGTACAGCTCTTTGGTTTTTTTAATGGGGTCCTCGACTGATATTTCAATTCGTTTTGCATGGAATAGCAAAGTAATATAATATTATTTTTTCTAAAAAAACTTTGCTTTGGCAAGTACACCCAAATCTCCCGCAAAACAGTATCATGATTTAATGTTTTGGGCAAGAGTACAAAATTCGCAGGAATTTTTTCAGTCGTAAGGAAAATTCCTCTTAAGTTGTAGTTGTTTTTGTGAAACCCACTGTATTTTAAAAAATACTAAAGTTACATTTTTGTAAAGCACTTTTTTGAAATCAGCGACCCCAAAAACATAAAATAGCATTGTTAAATACTTTTGTCGCCCTAGTTTTGGAATCGGAACCACAGTGCAAGGGTATGAGCCATTTTTTCCGGGTAGATGTTTCCGATTAGAGAAATAAATGTAAAAACGGTCCATCTTAATGTGTATGTTAATGCAAACATAGAATTTTTCTTCTATATATGTATGCATAAGAATATTTATGCTTGAACAATTTGTATCATACATTCAAATATATATCATTTACTTTAAATATAAAAAACATCCAAAACATACACACACATATGCAATATAAAATTTTAAACAACTCACATACAACACACACATACGTTTATACACACAGAAAATAAATTTGCCAATTTCCAACTGAAATTCAGTTGTTGCAACAAAAATTCGGTTGATGCACTTGTATTAATGTTAAAACAACGAAATATCGGTAGTTACAACTAAATTTTGTTAATACAACTGTCTTTTAATTGAAACAACTAAAAAATTCGTATGCCACAGCGAAATTTAGTGGCAGCAACAGAATTTTGAGTTGATTCAACTGAAACATTCAGTTGGAAATTTATTTTTCTCTGTGTATACGATTACATTTAGTATACGTTTAAGTAAATGTACATAGCGTACACACACATACATAAATAACATTCGCCATACTATTTTATTATTGCATGTATGCATGTAAATATGTATATATGCATTTTCTCGTTTTGCGTCTGACAACCGCAATGTATTTCCTTGTGGATTAAAAATTGTGGAAATTGTAAAAACCAGCAATAAATTGTCATTTGCGAATTTATACCAATGTTCTCTTCTTGCCTGCCACCATCCGTTGAAAAGTCAGTAAACAGGGGGGTTAAGGGGGGAAAACACATGAAACAAAAAAGTAAAAAAAAAAAAAATACAAAAAACAGATTTCATTTCGTTTATATGATTCTATGCACTTTTCATATGAACTGCTACTAAAAATACATCCTTGACGTGGTTAATTTTTTACGCGAATTCACATTTACATGGTTTGTCTCTAGTGGAAATGTATTTATTTTTTCCAAATTTCTCAAAAAATTAACAAGTATTTTTTAAAAACCTTTCAGCTATCTTGTTAGTCGAGGGATTAGTGTTTTTTCAAAACTGTGTATACCCCTATTAACATAGATTTTTTTTAAAGATTATTTCATTTTAACGGATTTTAAAAATAAAATTGGGATATAACATCGATTTGCTTAGTAAAACTTTGTCAGTCAATAGAAGTTTTCGGCTGGCATTGTTTTGCACATGAAAAAATTTTTACAATTTATTATTATTTTTATTAAAATATAATACATTCTTAATGTTAACAAGTAAGAAAGTTATAGTCGGGCAAGACCGACCATATGATACCCTACACTAGTGTTTTCCGGAAAATGGATCCCAAGTCCAAACATGGACCGATTGGCTCTGTCTTTTGTTAGATAATTTTTTAGTATAGAAAACACACACAGATAAAATTTTGCCGGAATTGCTTTTTTTTTATCAATAGACCAATTTAACTGAATATCGGTCGAAATTTTAATAAGGGGGACTTAGTCCAAAAATGGTCCAATTATATTCCGATTCGATTAGGTTACTTAAGTACACGTTTAACACCTAAAAATAAAATTTTTATCAAATATTTCCATTTGTATGAATTTTGAGGGAATTATGTGAATATCGGGAGGGTGGTTTGTATGGGGAATACCAGAAGGACTGATCCGATTCCTTTGAAATTTGGAATTAAGATTCGTTTACCTTTAAGATTTGATTACCTGCTAAATTTCAAAGCGATATCTATTATAATACGGTTATTAGAGTCATCAATAGGTTTCGTTCTTGGGCTAATGTATGCTTAAGTTTCAAATTTCAAGTCAATTAATTGAAAATTTCGACCTGTATCGTGCTTAAACCAATAGATGGACAGACGGACAGACGGACGGACGGACTGACGGATATCGCTAAATCGACTGAAAAAATAATTCTGAGTCGATCGGTATGCTTGAAGGCAGGGACGTGCCGTGAGGTTTTGATCAGGGTGTTCACAATTGATATAAAATTAACCTTACAAATCACAACTCAATTTTTGGAAAGAAGTATCAAGTTTTTTCATAAAAATATTTCACAAAACTAACCCAATTCCTTAATTGAATTTTTTTCGCAAAATTAAAAATTTTTAGAACTTGTTCTGAAATGACTTTGGGTCACATATCCAGGGATATATCTTGTCGGACCAACAACAACATTTTTTTTTTTGTTTTTTCAATACACAAAAAATACAAGAAACAAAAGGTGCTAGAAATTTGTTGATCGCAGATTTGGAATTAAGAGATGACGGTCTATAAGGTTCTAAATCGCATTCTTAAGTGCGACGTTATTTTTTTATAAAATTAAGTCCTATTTTTGACACCAAAGTAAAAATACCCAGCAAAATTTTCGGTTGCAAAGAACCGATTGTGGAACAACTTATACTTCCCTAGAACCTGTTCTAATTCTTGTGCAACACCGATTCTTTTTACATAGGGATTGTCCCAAAAGCAACAGGTGTTTGTAAGCAAAATTAGAACATATTTTTGTTCTTCGGAATCGGTTCTAGAAGTAAAATTTGGAACTGAAATGAGAATTAAAGAAATATTTTGAATTGCATTAATTTATTAAAAAAAGATAAATCCAATCATATCTGACTTGAAGTATTCACCGTTCTTAACACACATATATCCTTTTGTGCCTCCAAAATTAAATTTTGGGCCTTACAATAATGACAAACCAGAACATTGATTTTCTGCAAACTAAAATAAAAAAACATAATATTATTAGCATTTGACCCTCCCATACAATGAAAACTTAACTTACTCACCTTTTTATTAACAATTTTGACGATTATATCCTGATATTTCAAGAGAATTTCGTATTTTTCCTTGGTTAACAAAAAAAGAAATGATTTTATTTTTTAATTTTTTTGACACATAATTTTTTTTCAATTCCTGAGAACCAAAATGTAATGAAACTTTGATTGCAGAGAACATGTTTTACAACAATTTTCACTTAACTTGTTCTGAATAATTAATGTGTAATAATGTATGATTACCGAAGAACCTGTTCTAGAACAAGTGTTGTCAGAATCGGTTCTGAAAAATTTTCCTGGGTACGTAATAGTGGAATCAAAAAAGTACTAAATTTTGGGTTTTGCATTTTCAAACGCGATTTTCTGAAAAACGATACGCGATAGAAAAAATTGGAAGTCAGATTTTAAATCAGAAATTCAAAATAAAAATTGTTTATGTATTGCTATTGCTGGAAAAGTGAATTTTTCAGAATTTGAAGAGTTGTGTGATTTAATGGAAAGTAAATCTTGTTTTGTAAGATCTACACTAAAATAATTGTGTAATTAACTTTAAAAAATATACCAGTAAATTTGTTTTTAAATAAAAATATTTGTGTCTTTAAGAATTCCCACATCTGGACATAAAAAGGTGTATTTTTATTTTAACACAAGAATTTGGAACCTTGTATATAAAATTTAAGTGATGTCCATATTTACAACCATAGATAAAATCCCAAAGTATTATATGGCTTTCAAAATAAAGCAATAGCTCTTTCCAGTAAAAAGATATCACCTCTTAAAGTTATGTGTGCTACTTAATTTGCCGCACAAAAATGCCTTTAAAAATTTATATATTGTTTGTTGTAGTTGTTGTAATTTAACACTAGTTGAGTGTGCGCAACAAAGTTAAGAACAACCCACCAACTTCGTTTGTTCTTTAAATTTTTTCGCACATTCACTTAACTGTTGGAAACAATTGCATTAATGCTTACAAAATTTGGCATAACTTTTTTATGAAACGACGGAAAATATAAATTGATATACCAACTGAAAGTGTACATTTTCTGCTATGAGTATTTTTGAACCTTTGAAAAAAATTATGAAAATATAAAACTAACATATTTAAGGGAAAAATGCTAGGTGTTCAGAGAACACCTCCGCACATTAGACGGAACGTCACTGCTTGAAGGTATGTCTTGGACAAATATTTCGGGTATTTACAAATATCAGCACAAACTCAATATACCCTGGACCACAGAGTTGTGTAGGGTATAAAAATCTGCTTAGCCATGTGGCTTGTCTGTAGGTAATTCGTAAAAGATCAATTGTAATTCGAAAAAGATCAATTGTAATTCGGAAAAGATCAATTGTAATTCGAAAAATATCAATTGTAATTCGGAAAAAAATCAATTGTTATTCTTTAAAGATCAATTTTAATTCGTAAAAGATCAATTGTAATTCGTAAAAGATAAATTGTAATTCGAAAAAGACCAATTGTAATTCGTAAAAGATCAATTGTTATTCGAAGATTCCAATTGTAATTCGTAAATTATCAATGGAAATTCAGTTGATGTTTTTCGAATTACAATTGATCTTTTACGAATTACAATTGATCTTTTTCGAATTATAATTGATCTTTTACGATTTACAATTGATCTCTTACGAATTACAATTGATCTTTTACGATTTACAATTGATCATTTACGAATAACAATACAATTACAATTGATCATTTACGAATTACAATTAAAATTAATCCAAAATAAATCTATTGATTAAAAAACACAGCATACCCTTTGATATTGAAATTTAAAAAAAAAAAAAAATTTAAAACAATTTTTAATAACGAAAGTACAAGATTTTAAAACATCTTGGCTCCAGGAAATTTTTCTCAATTCTGCAAAAAAAATTCTTATATATCATAACATTTTGCTTGTAGAAAATGTCTCAGATTCCATGAAATTAAAAAAAAATGCCTGCGAATTTTGTACTCTTGCCCAAAATATTAAATCATGATAATGTTTTACGGAAGTTTCGGGTGTACTTGCCAAAGCAAAGTTTTTTTTAGAAAAAATGATGTTACATTACTTTGCTATTCCCTGCAAAACGAATTGAAATATCAGTCGAGGACCCCATTAAAAAACCAAAAGAACCTTACATTTCGTAAGTGAGTGCAAAAATAAGTGCAAAAAAGTGTTTTTACATTTTGGAGAGTATAAAAGATTCGGCACCAAAGAATATAACACTCTCACTTGTTTTATGTACATTTGATAAACAAATGGAATATTTTTATGCGAAAAGCTTAGACTTGGTGAAAAAGTAGTTTTGGTAAAAAAAATGTTTTTTTTTCGCGAAAAACAAAAAAAAATTTAATGAACCCAAAATTTTTGGTGAAAAAAAATTTTGATGAAAAAAAGTTTTTGATGAATTTTTTTGATGAAAAGAAACATTTTTTGATGTAAAAAAAATTGATGTAAAAACAATATTAAAAAAAAAAATTTTGGTGAGAAAAAATTTGATAAAAAAAATTTGATGAAAAAAAAATTTATGAAAAAAATATGATAAGAAAAAATTATGAAAAAAAAATTTTAATGAAAAAGAAAAAATTGATGAAAAAAAAAAATTTGATGAAAATACAAAAAAAAAATTAAAAAAAAAAAAATTATGACAAACAAAAAATTTATGAAAAAAAAATGTTGATGAAAAAAAATGTGTGATAAAAAAAAAAAAAATTGATGAAAAAAAAAAAAAATGTTATGAAAAAAAAAATGATAAAAAAACAAGTAAAAAAGTTAAATTCGGCCTTGCCGAATGTAGTGATACCCTCCACAATTTCAAAAAGATTTTTGCCAAAAACTTTATTTAAAAGGAAATTAATTAAAAAAAAAATTTTTTTTAAAATTTCCGCGAAAAAAAATTTTGGTGAAAAAAAATCCGCGATTTTTTTCTTTTTTTGTCAAAAAATATGTTCGTACTTGTTTAAATACCATTTGGTGTTCAATTATGTTCACATATGTCAACCAGAAGCCGAATTAAAGCATTTTGTATTTTTAGGTTATGTTGAATGTACTGAAATTTTTAAGGTTTTTTCGCTCGTAACTTTTGAACCGCTGAACCGATATCGCTCAAGTGCAATACCAAACTTCTCGGGAGAACTTCCAATAAATATGTTAAGTTTCAGTCATATCTGTGCAATATTTTGTCCGTGATAGCATTTTCCACAGACAGACAGACGGACATCGCTAGAATGTCTTAAAATCGATCGGGCATCATGAATATATATACTTTATGGGGTCCCAGACCGATATTTTGATGACTTAAAAACGGAATGACAAACTTATATATACCATCTATCACTAAGTGGAGGGTATAAAAATATGATAAAAAAAAAAGTTTGATAAAAAAAAAAATTTATGCAAAAAAAAAATTGATGAAAAAAAAGTTTGATGAAAAAAAACAAGTGAGAGTGTTAAATTCGGCTGTGCCGAATCTATTATACCCCCCAACATGTAAAAAAATTAAAAAAAAAATTTTGACAGGGGCGTTTTTTTAAGGGGGGCAAGGTAGGGGGGGGTCGGTGAGCTGGGGTGACGCCTTGGCCCTCACGGTATATGTTTAAAAGTTAATTTTTGTCTGCTTTGTGCACTTAAGTATTATAGTTTTATAATTATTTAAGTTATTTTGTTATCCACGCCCTAAAAGAGGGGCGGGGCAAAAAAAGAGACATTTTTTAATCCCCTGGGTCGAAGCTCAGGACTATAAACTTCTACGAACATAAAAATGTCTCATTTGGTTCACAAAAATACAAAAAAACGTCAAAAAAGATAGAATTTTTAAGAGTTTGGTTTAGTTCTTCAAGGGGGAACTTTTTCCCCCTGGTCCGATTTGGCCCATTTCCGAACTTAACCTGCCTAGGATCATTAGACATATTTATGCCAAATTTGAGGGGTCTAGCTCTTTTATTTTGGACTGCATCGTGTTAACTACAGACGGACGGACGGACGGACGGACAGACGGACGGACGGACGGACATCGCTAGAATGTCTTAGAATCGATCACTGATCAATAATATATATACTTTGTGGGGTCCCCGACCGATATTTCGATGCGTTACACACGGAATGACAAAGTGAGTATACCCCCATACTGTAGTTGGAGGGTATAAAAAAATGATGAAAAAAAAATTTGATGGGAAAAAAAATTTGATTGAAAAAAAAATTTGATGGAAAAAAAATTGATAAAAAAAGAAAATTTGATGAAAAAAAATTTTATGAAAAAAAAAAAAAAATTGATGAACAAACATTTTTTTTTTTTGTTGAAAAATAATTATGTTACTTTTTAATCACCAGCTTGTGATTTTTTTTTTTTTTTTTAACATGATAAAAATATTATCATGGAAAAAAAATCTGAGGTTCTGAGATGTTCTCTCTACAGAAAAATTCACAAGTTTAAATGACATTTTCTCATACAAAAATTTTTAAATTCTTAAATAATTCTCAAATTTTGAAATATTTTACACAATTCTTAGATTCTAAGAAAATTTTTTCAGATTTTTAAAACTTTTACTTATTAATTGCTCAAGATTACCAAAAATGTTTTCAATTTGATTATGTACCCATCTAAAAACAATGAAAGTTTAAGTTAATATTTGGTTTGAAGTTTATTTAAAAAAAACATAACTTGAAGTTCAAACTTTATCAATTGACTTATGAACCATTTAAGTGTTAGTTTATGTGTTCATTTTGTTGGTGTTGTTGTACTTTTTTGTACGTAAAACTTTTTTCACCTGAGTTTACACATAGAAAAAGTATACACAAATTATATATAAAAAAAAAAACTTTTAAATTGTAGACAATTTAATATGTTGAAAAATTTGTTGGCAACTACATGGCTTTTATGACATTTTAAGGATTTATGGCAAAAATTTGTTACCAAAAATTTAGTAGTTTTTTTTTTTTTTAAACAGAGTGAGAGTAATGAAATATTGCGAAACTAATAAATTTTTATTAAAGGAATTTTATGTTGGACTTTTTGATGAGCTTAATATTGACATTCATAAAAAATTTGACATTATTTGGCAATTAGCTGAAAAATTTAGCTGGAACAGTAAAAAATGTAATGAAATTTCAAACTTGTGAGAAATTTTTTAATTTTACTAAACGAAATTTTCAATTTTTTTTGCACAATTTTTAAAATGTTACTGTAGAGAAACCATATTGAAAACCTCAATTCCAACAAAAGTATGTTGAAAAACTTCTGTTAAAATATTATTAGAAATACTGTAAATTTATGTATTAGTTATGATAAAACTGGTAATATTATTTATGTCAAAAATATAATACTTTATATAAAACTAGCTTACAATCCCGGTACTTCGTTACCGGTTGTATTGAATACCGGATAATAGAAGGATCAGGATAACTCTATCGATTTTCAAAAAATTCCCCTTCGTAGTCTTTGTTTTATTTACTTGTCGACGTTTAAGACTTCCATAAAAAAATATTTCAATGAATAATATAAACAATAAAATTTTAATAACTTTGCTGGTACGTTACCATGTTCCATTATGTCGGGATTTTGGATTTTGAGTGAATAAATATTTCAGTGAAAAAAGAAATTGGAATAAAAAAAAATATGGAGTAAAAAAAGCTAAACACCAAAAATTTGAGTTAAAAATATCATTCCATATTGTTCCCTGCTCTATTCCATATTATTCCCCGTTCTACTCCATTTCATTTCCAATTCCATCTCCATCATCTAAGGTCATTATTATAGGCACAGAAAAAGTACCAAAAGTACACTTCATTACCCCCATTAGAAACGGAATTTAAAAAAAGTACCTCTTTCAGAATGTTTTTTCTTCACCGAAGGATCCTACAATCCATATTTCAATTATCTAGGATCATTGTTTCAGCAAATATTTAAAGTACTTTTTATCCCCGTTAAGAAACGGAATTTCCAAAAAAAACTTTTCCCAATCTCTTTTTTCACCGAAGGATTTTACCTTCCAAATTTTAAGTTTCTGGGGCCATTATATCAGGAAATTAATATGTACACTTTTTTATTCCTTTTAACCCCATTATTTTCCGAGAGGCGAACCTTTTCCAAATTCAAGTTTCTATGTTTATTATTTCAGGATATAAAAAAGTACCAAAAGTGTAATTTCGGCATATTTAACAAAACGTACTTTTTATGGAAGGTACTTTTTATAAAAGGTGCTTTTGATAAAAGGTACTTTTTATAAAAGGTACTTTTTATAAAAGGTACTTTTTATAAAAGGTACTTTTTATAAAAGGTACTTTTTATAAAAGGTACTTTTTATAAAAGGACTTTTTATAAAAGGTACTTTTTATAAAAGGTACTTTTTATAAAAGGTACTTTTTATAAAAGGTACTTTTTGTAAAAGGTACTTTTTATAAAAGGTACTTTTTATAAAAGGTACTTTTTATAAAAGGTACTTTTTATAAAAGGTACTTTTTATAAAAGGTACTTTTTATAAAAGGTACTTTTTATAAAAGGTACTTTTTATAAAAGGTACTTTTTATAAAAGGTACTTTTATAAAAGGTACATTTTATAAAAGGTATTTTTTATAAAAGGTACTTTTTATAAAAGGTACTTTTTATAAAAGGTACTTTTTATAAAAGGTACTTTTAAAATGTACTTTTTATAAAAGGAACTTTTTATAAAAGGTACTTTTTATAAAAGGTACTTTTTATAAAATGTACTTTTTATAAAAGGTACTTTTTATAAAAGGCACTTTTTATAAAAGGTACTTTTTATAAAAGGTACTTTTTATAAAAGGTCCTTTTTATAAAAAGTACTTTTTATAAAAGGTACTTTTTATAAAAGGTACTTTTTATAAAAGGTACTTTTTATAAAAGGTACTTTTTATAAATGGTACTTTTTATAAATGGTACTTTTTATAAAAGGTACTTTTTATAAAAGGTACTTTTTATAAAAGGTACTTTTTATAAAAGGTACTTTTTATAAAAGGTACTTTTTATAAAAGGTACTTTTTATAAAAGGTACTTTTTATAAAAGGTACTTTTTATAAAAGGTACTTTTTATAAAAGGTACTTTTTATAAAAGGTACTTTTTATAAAAGGTACTTTTTATAAAAGGTACTTTTTATAAAAGGTACTTTTTATAAAAGGTACTTTTTATAAAAGGTACTTTTTATAAAAGGTACTTTTTATAAAAGGTACTTTTTATAAAAGGTACTTTTTATAAAAAGTACTTTTTATAAAAGGTACTTTTTATAAAAGGTACTTTTTATAAAAGGTACTTTTTATAAAAGGTACTTTTTATAAAAGGTACTTTTTATAAAAGGTACTTTTTATAAAAGGTACTTTTTATAAAAGGTACTTTTTATAAAAGGTACTTTTTATAAAAAGTACATTTTATAAAAGGTACTTTTTATAAAAGGTACTTTTTATAAAAGGTACTTTTTATAAAAGGTACTTTTTATAAAAGGTACCATTATTTCAGTAAATTAAAATAGTACCAAAAGTACACTTTTTTCCATTTTACCCCCGTAGAGTCAACATTGGCAAAAACCTACATTGCAAATTTTAAGTTTTTAGGACCATTATTTAAGAAAATATAGAAGGTACCAAAAGTACAGTTTTTTACCCTTTTTACCCCTTAGAATCAACATTGGCAAAATCCAGCCTTAGTAGATTTATATTCCGGGAGCTGAACCTACATTCAAAATTTCAAGTGTCTAGGACCATTATTTAAGGAAATATAAAAGGTACCAAAGGTACATTTTTTTACCCTTTTTACCCTCTTAGAATCAACATTGGCAAAAATCCAGCCTTACTGGATCTATATTCCGGGACGTGAACATACAGTCCAAATTTCAAGTTTCTGTGACCATTATTTCAGGAGATATAAAAAGTACCAAAAGTACAGTTTTTTACCCATTTTACCCCCTTAGAATCAACATTGACAAAAATCCGGCCTTACTGGATCTATATTCCAGGAGTTGAACATACAGTCCAAATTTCAAGTCTCTGTGACCATTATTTCAGGAGATATAAAAAGTACCAAAAGTACAGTTTTTTTACCCTTTTTGTCCTCTTAGAATCAACATTGGCAAAATTCCGGCTTTGCTGGATCTATATTCCGGGAGGTGAACATACAGTCCAAATTTCAAGTCTCTGTGACCATTATTTCAGGAGATATAAAAAGTACCAAAAGTACAGTTTTTTACCCTTTTTACCCCCTTAGAATCAACATTGGCAAAAATCCAGCCTTAGTGGATCTCTATTCCGGGAGGTGGACCTACAGTCCAAATTTCAAGTCTCTAGCTTCAGCGGTTTGAGCTGGGCGATGATGAATGAGTATATAAGTCAGTCAGTCAGTCAGTCAGTCACATTACTCTTTTATATATATAGATACAAAGTTTAAGATACAAATAATAGTTAAAACTTTAATTAATGAGAGTAGTATTAAAACTAACATTCGAATTAAGTTTTTGATATCAAGGGAATGAATGCTAACTTTATTGATAAATTCAAATTTGGGCTTCACAAAATTAGATTTTAACATGAAAATGATTTTAGGCTAGTGTCTAATTTTAAAAAAGTTGCAGGACGCCACCTCAGTTTGACTATACCCTCAAAAAAGTATGTCGGTAAAATCTGCTACAAAAGACAGTTGTTTTGACTACATTTTGTTGTTGAAAAAGCGTCCACTATATATTACGGTAAAAACAACTGAACATGTTGTTGTTTTTAACTATTGATTTTCAACTACAAAATGTAGTAAAAACTACTACAAAACCGTTTAATACAGTTGTTTTTACAACAAATGCCTGAAATTTTATTTAAAAAATTTCTTAAACGTTTACATGATTGATATTTATTTATTTAAAAAGCAATACATTTCAGTTGGTTGTATAGAATTTCGACATGATGACAATTTTTTGGTGTATTTATCTGGAATTATAGAAGAAAAAATATGTATTAATAAAATGTTAAACAAAATAAATTGATTGTATTTACCTTTGTTTTTTTAATAGTTTGTTTCAAATTTCCACCGCTTCTGATCAAAATTTGTCTGGAATTAAAAAAAAGAAATGCTTTGGTAGAATTTATTTATAAAAAAAAAATAATTAATTTGCAATGTTTCAAAAAAGTATGTACCTGTTCTGTTGTGTATACAAAGAAAAGAAAGATGGCACGCTCATAAGTAAACAAAACACCGCATACATTTTATTTTGGGTTTTTTCCGATAGGTTTTTACGCACGCTTATGTGAGCGCTATATTATACACACTTGTTATCTTATTTATCCACTTATTTTCTTTCGCTCAAGAATATTTTTCCAAAAAAATATTTTTTGTAATTAAATTTATAATTAAATTTAATAAATTGTAATTTAATTTATTTAGATATTATTTATTTGGCACAAAAATAATTCCTTCCGCATCCCTCACGGCCAACTCGTTCGACACATTCGTTTGCAATAAAAATTTCTAGAAAAAAAACGAGTTTTTAGAAAAAAACTAAAAACAACTACATAAATCAACTATTGCTACAGTGTAGTATAGTTTTTGTATTTATTTTTTGAAACTACTACAAAAAAAAGTTGTTTGAGATTTTTTCATACAAAAACGACCGAAATTGTAGTTAAAAACAACAGCTACTACTTACTACACAAACGTTATGTAGTAACTGCAATAATTTTTTGAGTGTATAAGCTAACAATTAACGAAAACAAGAATTACTATTTTCATTTTCTTGAAACCAAAAATTTTAATAACTTGGGTTTTGTAACTTGATCAATAATTCACCTCCTGGTGAATAAAACCGTTTTTCACCAGCTGGTGAATAAAAAGTAACATAATTATTTTTCAACAAAATTTTTTTTTTTCATGATTTTTTTTTTCTTAAAATTTTTTTTAATCTTTTTTTTTATCAATTTCTTTTTTTTTCCATCAATTTTTTTTTTCATAATTTTTTTTTTCTTTTCATCAAACTTTATTTTTGGTGACATGACATAATCCCCACGGACATAATCCCCATTTCCGTTATGGGGATTATGACTAAAATCATTTCGGTCATAATCCCCATAATGGTAGTGGGGACTATGACCGAAAATTATTTGGACATAATCCCAATAAAAAACGGACATAATTCCCATATTTATGGGGATAATGACCACGTAACAAATGGCCATAATCCCCATTATGGGGATTATGTCTTCTATACTAGTTGGTCATAATTCCCAAAATTAAGAGAATTTTTTCTTACTTAAAAGTTTTTCTGCGTAGCCGGCCATGCATTAAGCCCACCCTCTCTGCAGAAAACGGGGATTATGACCAAAATTTACTTACTCCCCATATTGTAAATGGGGGTTATGACCGAAAAAAGTTCGGTCGTAATCCCAACATGGAACGGACATAATCCCCATTGGGATTGTGACCGTTTTGGAAACGGTCGTAGTCCCCACAACTATTATGGGGGTAATGTCCGTGGGTATTATGTCCTGTCACCTTTTTTTTCATAAATTTTTTTTTTTCAAAAAATTTTCATCAAACTTTACTGTAAGGCAGAAAAATCTATGTGCTGAAGACGAAGCGCTTGTGTATGCCACCAAAATTATGAACTGCTTCCACAATCTCAATAATTTTTTGCTGGGAAAGTTAATTCGAGTGCGATGAATTCAATGGTGCTAGCCGTTTATAAAATTAACGGTGGTATTGGCGATATTCATGATTTAAAATTTTTATACTCAAGTACAATAAAAACGATATTTTTTTTAAAATGAAACTATACAGCTCTGTCAAATTAACACAACAAACCATAATACTGTGAATTTTATAGCGAAGATATATTTTGTCCGCGATTTTTTTTTTTTTTTTTTTTGTGAAAAAATTTGTTCAATACAATTAATTTTAGTTTGATATGAATGGATGTCATATCATCTGGTAATGCGTTCTCGTGTACACTAAATCCCATTGTAATGTCAGTTTTTATGCCCTTCACCACTATGTGGTACAGGGTATAATGACTTTGTGCTGATGTTTGTAACTACCCGAAATATTGGTCCTAGACCCACTTTTAAGTATACCGATCGAAACAGAATAACTTTGTAAGTCATTCTAGCGATGTCCGTCCGTTCGTCTGTCTGTCCGTTCAAATGTTTAGATCTTTTAGATTAATTTGGCTCAAATGGCTCTAATAACCGTATTATTAATAGGTATGCTTTCGAAATTTGGCAGGTAAGCGTGCAATAATTACCATTCAGAATGGTAATTATTGGACCATTTCTTCTTGTAGCCCCCATACAAACCACCTTCTCGATATTCACATAAATCTCCCAAATTTCATGAAAATAAAAAATATTTTATTAAAATTTTGTTTGTGTGCATTTAACGAGTACTTTAATAACCTAATCAGCTTTACCACAAGAAAATAAAATAAATTTAAAATGAGTTTTTAATTTTATTTCCATACAAATTGTTTTTGTTTTTAAAATCGACTTTCAAAAAATGTATTGAAAATTTGAAATTTAAAATAAAACTTAAAAAACTGAAATTTAAAATAAAACTAAAAAATTGTTAAAATAGACTTTTTGTTTTCTTGTGATAAGGCCATTGATTATAATCGTACCATTTTTTGACTTAGGCCCCATATTAGACTGCCCAGAAAAAAACAAAGTTGTTATTTTCTTGGGGGATACCTGCGAATTTTGTTCCTTTTTGTGCAAAAAAATTTCGGTTTTTTTTTGGGATTTTTAAAATAATATCTAGAGGTCGCGATCTCGCGTTTTATAACGATTTATTTTTTTTGAGTTTTTTATTATTTTAAATTGTTAAATATGATTAATATGATAAAATATTAATAATTTCAGACAAAAAAAAAATAAAATAAAAATTAAATATCGCTCATTCCATGAGATGTCTCCCAGCATCTAATCAAATGTTCTTTAATTTATTTGAAATTTCGCACACAGGTACACTATGGAGCAATTAAAATAAATTCGTTTTTAGTTTCGCGAAAATCCACGAATTCGCGAACGCGAATATATTCGCGAATTCACGGATTTTCTCGGAACTAACAACTGATTTATTTTAATAGCTTCATAGTGTTCATGTGTGCAAAATTTCAAATAAATTAAGGAACATTTGATTAGATGCTGGGAGACATCTCATGGAATGAGCGATATTTAATTTTTAATTTAATTTTTTTTTGTCTGAAATTATTAATATTTTATCATATTAATCATATTTAACAATTTAAAATAATAAAAAACTCAAAAAAAATAAATCGTTATAAAACGCGAGATCGCGACCTCTAGATATTATTTTAAAAATCCCAAAAAAAAACCGAAATTTTTTTGCACAAAAAGGAACAAAATTTGCAGGTATCCCCCAAGAAAATAAAAACTTCGCTTTTTTTCTGGGCAGTCTACCCCATATAAAAAATTTCGCCCGATATTCAGTTAAAGCGGTTAATTGGCAACAAATAGAAGCCTATTTCATTCAAATTAGATTTGCGAGTTTTTTTTTTTTTAATTTATTAAAGATTTGACAAAATATAGATCCAATCGGTCTATGTTTGAACTTGGGACCCATTTTTCGGGAACCACTGGTGTAGGGTATTATATGTTCGGTCTTTACCGACTATAATTTTCTTACTTGGTTTTTTAAGTAAGCGTATGTATAAGCGATATTCGCGATTAATTTTTTTATTTTTTTTAAGGAAAAAAAAACAATTTTTTATATTATTTAATCAACTGCTGAACTTAAATCATCTTAACTCTATTGAATATACAAAAAAAATATACCATTGTAATTTTTATTCGCGGAAATTTTTTTTTCGCGAAAAATTACAAAAGCACAATTTTTTACCCCCTAAGAATCGAATTTAAAAATAGTCCAGTCTATTCCAAATTAGATGATTTGCCTAAGCAGTCTATCAATCAGTCACCCCACTATTTTATACCTATTGATGGATACGGTGAATTAATGTTTCCCAATATGAATTACCGCACTTCAAATACCTTAGGAGACCTTCTTGTTTAATTATAAATTTAAGTGAACAATCAAGTTGTGGTTATTTTAAAGTAGCCCTTGTTATTATATATGAGGATTTCCACAAAAAATTTTCTTTCATTACTTTACAATTAAAGTCAATATTAAGATACTCTACGCTAGTGTTTGCCAGAAAGTCTACATAAGAATGTTTCGATATTTTTTTATAACCTGTAGCGCAATTCACTAACTTTTTAACGACAAAAATCGGTAGTTATATTGTCAAAAATCGTTAGTTATCGACAATTGTCTTTGAAAGCAATTCTATAACTTTTTTCTACCGAATTTTGTCGTTATTGAAAATCGTTTACTTATCAACAAAAATTTTTTTGAAGTTAAAGTTAACGAAAATTTTCGGTTCTCAATAGAATTTCAAAATAAACAAATTTCAAATTAACTATTTTTGTCGTTAATTCTTGTCGATAATTCAAAAATTTATAGAATCACATATTCGTTAAAACAACCGACAATTCTCGTTAGTAAACGATATCGATAATTTCGTTAAAAAGGTTACTGAATCGCACTACTGGTCCAAAAAATATTTTTGTTGGGTTTTTGCTTGTAAGAATATTTTTTTAGTCCGAACACTTTCTCTGAACACACCTACCCTCTATCTTTAACTATTAAGGCGGTCCCCATATAATTGTTTTTTTTTTTGTAAATTTGTTTTATTTAATCAGCTTCTACTGGTCCAATGGTGCGTCCAAGAGGAGTCATTAGTGAGATCGACCCCCATTTGTTTTTACCCTCCGACATTTTTGTAAAACATACCGACGCCCTATCTCCACTCCTTAAGTGGGCTTCCAATCAAAATTACATTTTATAAAATTTGCTCCATCTGTAATTTGTATGGGAGCCTGCTTAGGGAGTAGAGATAGGGCGTAAATATGTTTTAAATAAATTTTGGAGGGTAAAAATAAATGGGGGGTCGGTCTCAATAACGACCCCTCCCGGAAGCACCATTGGACCGGTAGAAGCTGATTAAATAAAACAAATTTACAAAAAATAAAAAAAATTATATTGGGACCGCCTTAATAGTTAAAGATAGGGGGTAGGTGTGTTCAGAGCAAATGTTTGGACTACATAAATATTGTGGGTTTGTCATACATTTGATTGCTCTAAGGGCACTCTTAGGGCAGTTAGAGCAGTTGGAGCAAATTTTAAAAATCTCATTCTAGAGCACTTTAAATATTTTTTTTTGATTTTTTTTTTAAAAGTGCGTAAAAAAATAAAAATTTTGAACAAAAAAAAATTGTCAATTTGGACCATTACTGAAGAGTTATCAGTTGTAAGATTCCAGTCATAAGTGTGAGTTGAACGAAAGTCACTCACGCGTCCATCTTTTGTCTCATGGAACACTTCCCTGCTTAAACTACAGATTGACATAATTGTCTGTGACAGAAAATTGAATGGGAAATGTCTCATATTACCAATACTAACAAAACTATCATCATCGTCATCATAATTAATTTATGAATTTATGTTAAAGTTTACACACTCATATTATCAGCCAACACATATCATATTAATTGTTTTATTCATTCATTATAATACAGCTTAATATATGTACTTAGCAGCATACTGTACAATCAAAAGTTCATGCAACATATACATACATAACTACTCACAAAAGTTCACAAAAATATTAGGATAACAATTATTTGTAGAGTTTATGATTTTAATCAGTTAAATAAGGTTGCAAAAATGTTGGGCAATTTTGAAACAATTTCAATTTATTTTTATTACATTTTTCATATTTTTTTTTTAAGAATTTTTGCTTAAGTTTGTCATTCCGTTTGAAATACCAAGAAATATTGGTCTAGGACCCCGTAAAGTATACATTCATGATCCTCGATTGATTTTAAGTCGATCTAGCAATGTCCGTCCGTCTGCCTGTTGAAACCATACTAACTTTTAAAAGACTCTACTGTGGCTGCTGAAGTTTGTCATTTATGTTTGTTATTTACATAATCAGGCTGGTATTGCATTTAAGCGCAATCGGTCCAGTAGTTCAAAATTTATAAGCCCCTAAAGAAGGACATGTTTAGTACACTAAAACTTTAAATGCTTTAAAATCACCAATTTCAAATGCGTGTAAAAAAAATCTAGTGCTGAACAAAAATAAGCAGGTTTTGTTATGTAAAATGTCAACTTTCATTTGATTTTGGTTTCATCCCATTCCAATTCGGAAAGTTT
Organism: Pegoplata infirma; assembly: GCA_963921195.1. Classification (NCBI taxonomy): domain Eukaryota; kingdom Metazoa; phylum Arthropoda; class Insecta; order Diptera; family Anthomyiidae; genus Pegoplata; species Pegoplata infirma. The sequence goes on from OY992537.1 coordinate 33,989,408, forward strand.
GATTTTGTATCACTGTGTAATTAAAAAAAATTAAAAATCCAAAAAAATTTAGGTTTGTATTGGGAAAAATAATATTTCAGAACAAAACGAAGCAAAATTTGCCAGGCGATCGAAGAAATTCGAAAAAGTCATAATTGTGCCACCCTAATATACATATGTAAGAGGCATTCCACATCAAATGTCCAGCAAACAATGCCTGCGAATTTTGTACTCTTGCTCAAAACATGATAATGTTTTCAGGAAGATTTGGGTGTACTTGCCAAAGCAAAGTTTTTTTAGAAAAAATAATGTTATATTACTTTGCTATTCCATGCAAAACGAATTGAAATATCAGACGAGGACCCCAATAAAAACCAAAAGTGCTGTACATTTCGTTAGTGAGTGCAAAAAAAAGTGCAAAAAAGTGTTTTTACATTTTGGAGAGCATAAAAGATTCGGCACCAAAGAATATAACACTCTCACTTGTTTTATGTACATTTGATAAACAAATGGAAAATTTTTATGCGAAAAGCTTAGACTTTGTGAAAAAGTAGTTTCGGTAAAAAAAAATGATTTTGTTTTCACGAAAAACAAAATTATGTTAAAAAAAAATTAATGAACCCAAAATTTTTTGTGAAAAAAAAGTTTTGATGAAAAAAATTTTCGATGAATTTTTTTGATGAAAGAAAAATTTTTTGATGTAAAAAAAATTGATGGGAAAAAAAATGAGAAAAAATTGATAATAAAAAATTTGATAAAAAAATTTGATGAAAAAAAATTTATGAAAAAAATATGATAAAAAAAACAATATGAAAAAAAAATTGATGCCAAAAAAAATATGAAAAAAAAAAAAATTATGAAAAAAAAATTTGATGTAAAAACAAAAAAATTTATAAAAAAAATTTTGATGAAAAAAACAAAATTTTGATGAAAAAAAAAATTTTTTGATGCAAAAAAAAAAGGATTAATGAAAAAAAAATTTAAGAAAAAATGAAAAAAATTGATAAAAAAAAATTTGATAAAAAAACAAGTGAGAGTGTTAAATTCGGCTGTGCCGAATCTTTTATAACCTCCAAAATGTAAAAAAAAAAAAAAATCAGGGGCGTCTTTTTTTGTGAGGGGTGGGCGGGGTTTCGGGGTTTGGTGGGAGACATTGGGGGACACCTTCCCCTTGCGATAGATGTTAGCAAATGGATTTATTATGATTCTTCCAATTATTTAATCCAATTAATCATTATTAAAATACATTTTTTATATATACGCCTACAAAAGTGGCGGATCAAACTTTTTTCAAGTTTTTTTATCCGCTGGGTCCACCCACATGCAGATTTTTGAGCTTCCTCTGACATAAAAATGTTGCATTTGCTTAAAAAAAGTACAAAAAACCCTGCAAAAAAATACAGTTTTTCAGAGGTTAGTTTAGTTCTCCAAGGGGGAACTTTTTTCCCCTTGGTCCGATTTTTTCCATTTCCGAACTTAACCTGCCTAGGAATATAAGACATATTCGTGCCAAACTTCGAAAGCCTAGCTCTTTTTTTGGACTGTATCATGTCCTCTACAGACGGACAGACGGACGGACGGACATCGCTAGAATGTCTTACAAGGGAAGTATCTCAACCCTTATGAACCGATTTGCCTGAAACTTGAAATATATATAAAAGAGACGATTCTAAGGTTGGGGTGTCTCGGCTCATCGGCCATATCAGTGTTTCAAAATTTTGTTGTCCCCTTATGAAACAATGTGGACCTCCGGGAAAATTTCGATAACTCCCGAACTAACAGGAATATCCTCTAGAGAAAAAATACGTGTCGACTTAAATTTAATAAAGATTATTTCGTATTCATATGGACATCGTAGCTCTATGTCTTCATATAAATACCGCCCAAAATTTAGACATTTTCATGAAAAACGTATTTAATGAAGCCAAACTTTTACAAGGTTATGCCACCATTGGATAGGCATTAAAAAAACCTTTCATCTCATATGTAAACATCACATAGTTTCTTAAAAAGAAAGGGCTGAAAAATCCAAAAAACGATTTTTTTCCATTTTTTGACCCATGTTTTGAATCCCTAAATCCCCGATATGGCCGATAAGCCGAGACACCCCAACCTTAGAATTGTCTCCTTTATATATATTTTGCATTTCATGCAAATCGGTTCATAAGGGTTGAGATACTTCCCTTGTTAGAATCGATCACTGATCAATAATATATATGGGGCATTCCAAGCCAAATCACTCACTTTTAGACCCGACCCCTTACGATTTATTTTATTTTTGGATATGTTTTAGTACTTATTAAATGCAACATGGACACCAATTTCCAGCCTTTTATTTCAAGATGGTGTTGAGTAATCAATTTTTCAAAATGGCGATTTTCTCAAAAAAATTAAAAAATTTAAATTTTTAATTAATTTTGACCATTAAAAAATATGGATATTTTAAAAAAAGTTGGACAACGTTTTGTTGGTATTTAAATGTAGTTTTAGAAAAAAAATATGAAAAAATTATTCGAAGTAATTATCACTTATTTTTTGACGTTTAAAAATTAAAATCGACTTTTTGAAAAAGTCCGAAACCTTCGATTTTTTTGTAAAAAATTATAAAAATTGTACTCTAAATTACGCAACTTTTAAGCCATAATTCGAGATTATTTCTATTTTTTTTTAAATTTTTAAAATTGCACCTTTTATTTTTTGGCTCTGATTTATTTTATATGGTGCTCCAAAAAAAATAAATTGGTAGATATTGACCCTAACTTACCCTAGATATATTCATTTCGAGGTAAAAATACGTCTCACAAAAATTTAGAACGATCGGAAATGGGTAAGGCGTATAGCATGGTCCTTGGAGTTTAAAAAACGGATTACAAGGAAAAATCTGAATTTTTTTCTGTTTTCGCAATATTTTTGGTATTTTAAGTTAAGTTTTATTTCAAGCAATTACGGAATTGTGATGTAGAGTAAAATACCTTTCTAATAAGGTACTAAAAACTTAAATCGGTTGAAAATCAGCCAAGTTATTACAACTTCCCCAGGCATCCAGCGCGTGTCATACCGCTTGATTAAAGAATACGAGTCCCTTTTTTTAAATTTATTGAAATTTTCTACTGTAATAACATTTTTTCATTATTCATGTTTCAGTGTAATATTTTTTTGGTTTTTCCAAATTTTAAAACAAAAAAAAAAAAATTTTTTTAAATAGAGATTTCAAAAGGGTGTTGAAAATGCAGGCATTTTTAGCATTAATTTAAAACATGTTAGCAAAACACAATATGAAAAATACTTGTCACCTTATTACATTTGAACTTGAAGAATAAAAAAATGTTATTACAGTAGAAAATTTCAATGAATTTCAAAAATCGGATTGTATTGCTTAATCAAGTTGTCTGCCACACTTTAGATGCCTGGGGAAGTTGTAATAACTTGGCTGATTTTCAACCGATTTTAGTTTTTAGTATCTTATTAGAAAGGCATTTTACTCTACATCATAATTCTGTAATTGCTTGAATTAAAACTTAACTTAAAATACCAAAAAAATTGAGAAAACAGAAAAAATGCATATTTTTCCTTGTAATCCGTTTTCTAAACTTCAAGGCCCATGAGGAACGCCTTACCCATTTCCGATCGCTCTAAATTTTTGTGAGACGTATTTCTACCTCGAAATGAATATATCTAGGGTAAGTTAGGGTCAATATCTACCAATTTATTTTTTTTTGGAGCACCATATAAAATAAATCAGAGCCAAAAAATAAAAGGTGCAATTTTTAAAATTTAAAAAAAAATAGAAAGAATTGTGATCACATCTCGAATTATGGCTTAAAAGTTGCGTAATTTAGAGTAGAATTTTTATAGTTTTTTACAAAAAAATCGAAGGTTTCGGACCTTTTCAAAAAGTCGATTTTAATTTTTAAACGTCAAAAAATAAGTGATAATTACTTCGAATAATTTTTTCATATTTTTTTTCTAAAACTACATTTAAATACAAACAAAACGTTGTCCAACTTTTTTTTAAAATATCTATATTTTTTAATGGTCAAAATTAATTGAAAATTTCAATTACTTAATTTTTTTGAGAAAATCGCCATTTTGAAAAATTGATTACTCAACACCATCTTGAAATAAAAGGCTGAAAATTGCTGTTTAAGTTGCATTTAGTAAGTACTAAAACATATCCAAAAATAAAATAAATCGAAAGGGGTAGGGTCTAAAAGTGAGTGATTTGGCTTGGAATGCCCCATATACTTTATGGGGTCCTAGACCGATATTTCGCTGCGTTACACACGGAATGACAAAGTGAGTATACCCCCATACTGTGGTTGGAGGGCATAAAGAAATTAATGAACCCAAAAATTTTGGTGAAAAAAAATTTTGATGAAAAAAAGTTTTTAATGAATTTTTTTGATGAAAAGAAAAATTTTTTGATGTAAAAAAAAATTGATGAAAAAAAAAATTTTTGATGAGAAAAAAATTGGTGATAAAAAATTTGATAAAAAAATTTTATGAAAAAACAAAAAAATTGCTAAAAAAAAAAAATTTTTGATGAAAAAAAATTTGTGATGAAAAAAAAAAAATTTTATGAAAAAAAAGCAAATTGATGAAAAACAAAATTTGACGAAAAAAAATTTGATAATAAAAAAAAAGTTTATGAAAAAAATTGATGAAAAAAAAAAAAATTATGAAAAAATAAAATTTGATGGAAAAAAAATTGATGAAAAAAAAAAGATAAAAAAAAAAATTTATGAAAAAAAAAATTTTTTGTTAAAAAATAATTATGTTACTTTTTATTGACCAGCTGGTGAAAACGGTTTTATTCACGAAGAGGTGAATTATTATCCAAGTTACAAACCCAAGTTATTAAAATTTTTGCTTTTAAGAAAATGAAAATATTAATTCTTGCTTTCTTTTTCGTTAATTGTTAGCTTATATAATTGTTAGCTAATAACAATTTAGTAATTATTTGTATTTTCTTGTTTAAACGTAGGTATGAGTAATATTTATGCAAATATTTAGTACTCATTCGCTCCGTTGAAAAAATAAAATACATGCAAATTACAAAATTGTTATGAAATTTAATATTCAAATGCGATTTTCTAAAAAAAAAAAACGAAAAACACATGTCTGAATTTTCTTGTGTGTATAGACAAACATTTAGACTTTAAAAAAAATATTGAAAAAAAAACAAAAGTGGGAGGATTTTTGATAAATTAACTTTTTTAAAAAATGGAAAATTTCAGAACGGGTTCTGAAATTTAAAAAAAAATAAAAAAATTAATCGATAACCCATACAAAACTATACAAGAGTGTAAATTTTTGAGATTGTGATGCATTCCGTTTTAATTTGATAAATATTTAAACAAGGCAACTCGACACAAATTTGGCATTTTTACAATATTTGATAACGCTTCAGACATTTGGTGTGGAATGCCTCGTATATATATATGAACGAATGTATTTGGTATTTATTTCTCTTCACTTCAATAACTATTAGTAATTAAGTTTTAGTTTAGTTTTATGTATGCGAATGCATAGTTCATATGTATACTCCTCATCTACACTTTAACCACATTATGTTGCATGCATGTGTGTATGTATGGATGCGTATATATTTTGGTCTACCCATACACACATATACCACATACTTGACTAGGAATGTTGTGCAAGTGGAATAACTTGCAATACCACTTAAGTATTGAAGGTATTAACCTAACTTATCTTATCCTATCTTCTACAATATAAAATCGATCATATATTGCTAATTAATAACAAAATTTCAAGAATTAAATTTGTTAAAAAGAAACTATGCCACAATATGAAATTCTTTTTACACACACAAACACACATATATTTTTGATGCACAAAGAAACATATTTGTGGTTAATTAGAGAAAATTCAATTGTTTCCATAATTAAATTAATAAAGATTGATATTGTAACAGAAATGATTTATATGAAATGTAAAATTTTAATATAATTTTAATGAAATTCTATAAAAAACTTTTATAGAAAATGTAAATAAAATTTTAATGAAACTAATTAAGATATCACTCATTTACTACAATAGTGACATAACTCTAAAACACTGATTTTGTAGAAAATTTGTTTAAAGTTCTGAATTGAAAATTGGTTTATATTGAAAAAGGCCACAACATATAAAATGTAATAAAAACATATTATATTCTCAAGCAGTGAGTTTTATAGATATTACGAATTTTTCTCACAAAATAAGGAAATTTTTGCATCAATAACTTAATAATCAAGTTTTTTAAGTTATGTCAATATTGTAGAAAATTATCGATATCTATATTGAAATAAACATATACGTATGAGTTATATTAAATTTATATTACACAATAATATTACTCATACGTAGTGTAATCTAATAGAACAAGGTAAAATACATATTATACCCAGCAAAATTTTTTGGAATCGTTTCTTTGTCAATGTATTCTAGAATAGATTCCGCAGTAATGATACTTCATTCCCCTACTGTTTCCACGGAATCGATAAAAAAACTTATAATTTTTGAAAAAAATATCAAACAGAAAAATAAAATTTATTATATGAGCTTTTCGGAAGCCAATGTGGCCAAATCCCGCCCACAATATTTCGAGTAAATCGTTGTTAAAGTTTAAAGGTTTTCCAAAATTCCCTGTTAAATACTTATTGAAAATCTCATGAAAAATTAACTTAACAATGCTAAATCTCTTATTATACCAAATTTCTAATTGAAACGATTGCTAGTTCCAACAAAAAATAGCGGTTTTTCATCTTTTTCTGATGAAAAATAAAAAAAAAAAAATATTTTTTTTTTTTAAATCAATTTTATAATTTTATCTTATTTTGATTTGCTTTAAGATTTAGAAAAAAATAAAAAAAAATTCTAAATAAAATTTCTCTCGCGAAAAATCGATTTTTTAATGTTTTTTGGCCACTTTGGCCTCGGAAAAAATTGAAAAATTCTTCAGAGAAAATTTTTTTTTTTTTTAATTAATTTTGTATTTTTAACTTATTTTGGTTTGGTTTAAGATTTGGAAAAAAATAAAAAAAATTAAAAAAAAAATTTTTCATTCGAAAAATCGATTTTTTAATGTTTTATGGTCACTTTGGCCTCGGAAAAAATTGAAAAATTCTTCAGAGAAAAAATTATTTTTTTTTAAGTTAATTTTATATTTTTAACGTATTTTGGTTTGCATTAAGATTTAGAAAAAAATAAAAAAAATTCTAAAAAAAAAATTTCCTACGGAAAATTGATTTTTTAATGTTTTTTGGTCACTTTGGCCTCGGAAAAAATTGAAAAATTCTTCAGAGAAAAAATGATTTATTTTTTAAGTTAATTTTATTTTTTTAACATATTTTAATTTGCTTTAAGATTTAGAAAAAAATAAAAAATAATTCTGAAAAAAATTTCTCACACGAAAAATCGATTTTTTAATGTTTTTTTGGTCACTTTGGCCTCGGAAAAAATTGAAAAAATCTTCAGAGAAAAAATTATTTGTTTTTTAAGTTAATTTTATATTTTTAACGTATTTTGGTTTGGTTTAAGATTTAGAAAAAAATAAAAAAAAAAATTCTAAAAAAAAATTTTCATACGAAAAATCGATTTTTTAATATTTTTTGGTCACTTTGGCCTCGGAAAAAATTGAACAATTCTTCAGAGAAAAAAATTTTTTTTTTTAAGTTAATTTTATATTTTTAACGTATTTTGGTTTGCATTAAGATTTAGAAAAAAATAAAAAAAAAATTCTAAAAAAAAATTTCTCACACGAAAAATCGATTTTTTAATGTTTTTTGGTCACTTTGGCCTCGGAAAAAATTGAAAAATTCTTCAGAGAAAAAATTATTTTTTTTTTAAGTTAATTTTATATTTTTAACGTATTTGGGTTTGCATTAAGATTTAGAAAAAAATAAAAAAATAATTCAAAAAAAACTTTGCATACGAAAAATCGATTTTTTAATGTTTTTTGGTCATTTTGGCCTCGGAAAAAATTGAAAAATTCTTCAGAGAAAAAATTATTTTTTTTTAAGTTAATTTTATATTTTTAACGTATTTTGGTTTGCTTTAAGATTTAGAAAAAAATAAAAAAAAATCTAAAAAAAATTTTTCATACGAAATATCGATTTTTTAATGTTTTTTGTCCAATTTGGCCTCGGAAAAAATTTAAAAATTCTTTAGAGAAAAAATTATTTTTTTTTTAAGTTAATTTTATATTTTCAACGTATTTTGGTTTGCATTAAGATTTAGAAAAAAATACAAAAAAATTTCTAAAAAAAAATTTTCATACGAAAAATTGATTTTTTAATGTTTTTTGGTCACTTTGGCCTCAGAAAAAATTGAAAAATTCTTCAGAGAAAAAAATATTTTTTTTTAAGTTAATTTTATTTTTTAACGTATTTTAATTTGCTTTAAGATTTAGAAAAAAATAAAAAAAAAATTCTGAAAAAAATTTCTCACACGAAACATCGATTTTGTAATGTTTTTTGTCACTTTGGCCTCGGAAAAAATTGAAAAATTCTTTAGAGAAAAAATTATTTGTTTTTTTTATATTTTTTTAGTTTTTTTTTTATTTTTTTCAAAATCTTAAAGCAAACTATAAAATACGTTAAAAATATAAAATAAACTTAAAAAAAAATAATTTTTTCTCTGAAGAATTTTTCAATTTTTTCCGAGGCCAAAGTGACCAAAAAACATTAAAAAATCAATTTTTCGTGTGAGAAATTTTTTTCAGAATTTTTTTTTTATTTTTTTCTAAATCTTAAAGCAAATTAAAATACGTTAAAAAAATAAAATTAACTTAAAAAAAAAATAATTTTTTCTCTGAAGAAGTTTTCAATTTTTTCCGAGGCCATAGTGACCAAAAAACATTAAAAAATCGATTTTTCGTATGAAAATTTTTTTTAGAAATTTTTTTGTATTTTTTTCTAAATCTTAATGCAAACCAAAATACATACGTTAAAAATATAAAATTAACTTAAAAACAAAATAATTTTTTCTCTGAAGAATTGTTAAATTTTTTCCGAGGCCAAAGTGACCAGGAAACATTAAAAAATCGATTTTTCGTATAAATTTTTTTTTTAGAATTATTTTTTATTTTTTTTTTAATCTTAAACCAAACCAAAATACGTTAAAAATATAAAATTAACTTAAAAAACAAATAATATTTTCTCTGAAGAATTTTTCAATTTTTTCCGAGGCCAAAGTGACCAAAAAACATTAAAAAATCGATTTTTCGTATGAAATTTTTTTTTTAGATTTTTTTTTATTTTTTTCTAAATCTAAATGCAAACCAAAATACGTTAAAAATATAAAATTAACTTAAAAAAAAAAATAATTTTTTCTCTGAAGAATTTTTCAATTTTTTACCGAGGCCAAAGTGACCAAAAAAACATTAAAAAATCGATTTTTCGTCTGAGAAATTTTTTTCAGATTTTTTTTTTATTTTTTTCTAAATCTAAAAGCAAATTAAAATACGTTAAAAAAATAAAATTAACTTAAAAAAAAATAATTTTTTCTCTGAAGAATTTTTAAATTTTTTCCGAGGCCAAAGTGACCAAAAAACATAAAAAAATCGATTTTTCGTATGAAAATTTTTTTTAGAATTTATTTTTTATTTTTTTCTTAATCTCAAAGCAAACCAAAATACGTTAAAAATATAAAATTAACTTAAAAAAAAAAAAAAAAATTTTCTCTGAAGAATTTTTCAATTTTTTCCGAGGCCAAAGTGACCAAAAAACATTAAAAAATTGATTTTTCATATGAAAAAATTTTTTAGATTTTTTTTTTATTTTTTCTAAATCTTAAAGCAAACTAAAAATATAAAATTAACTAAAAAAAAATAATTTTTTCTCTGAAGAATTTTTCAATTTTTTTCCTAGTCCATTAAAAACTAGATTTTTTGTAAGAAAAATTTCCTACAGATTTTTTTTTTATCTTAAAACAAACAAAAAGAAGATAAAAACAGTAAATATATATTTTTTTTTTCAATGAACTTTTTTTGAATGGTCATAAAAAAGCTGGAGTTGAACTTTTTGGCTTCGGAAATTTTTTAGAATTTTTTCCGTAGCCAAATTAATTTTGTTTTTTTAGTTGTGTTAACTTAAATTAAACGAAATGATGATTCGCACATACAAACTTAGTGTTGAATTACATATTTTAAAACGAAAAAATCAAAAAAAAAAAATTTTGGGATTTGGCCAGACTGGCTTCCGAAAAGCTCATATATTATATAATATTATAAAAAAAAACAATTTATTTAACTTTATGTTGACAAATTTTTGGATTTTCGCAGAACTTATTGTGCTTCTGGATATATTTGGCGAATATTTGGTGGAAATAACGTAAGTACACGTCTTACTTATTATGAACATATTTTGGTTAACGTAGTACTTATAATTTTGTTTTATTTTTGCTTTCAGATTTCAAGAAAGTGAGGATGTAAAAATAAATGTACATATTTTAAACTTTTAAGCTGTAATTTGGGAGCACTGATGCTGTTCTAATGAAACCAGGAACGTGGGATAACCTATTCATCTTTTATGTGTGATCAGGATTGTAGTATGTATCCACAGCATTACAACATTTTTGAAAGGTTCAAGTTTTTTTTAAGTCTCACATTGTGAGACATTTATCCTGTAGAAAAAGTCTCAGATTCTGAGACATTTTTCCTATAGAAAAAGTATCAGATACTGAGACATTTTTCTCATAGAAAAAGTCTCAGATTCTGAGACATTTTTCCCATAGTAAAGATCTCAGATTCTGGACATTTTTCATTTCGAAAAAGTCTCAAATTCTGAGACATTTTTCCTACAGAAAATGTCTCAGATTCTGAGACATTTTTCCTACAGAAAAGTCTCAGATTCTAATACATTTTTCCTATAGAAAAGTCTCAGATTCTAAGACATTTTTCCAGTAGAAAAGGGCTCAGATTCTGAGACATTTTTCCAGTAGAAAAAGGCTCAGATTCTGAGACATTTTTCCTATAGAAAAAGTCTCAGATTCTGAGATATTTTTCCTATAGAAAATGTCTCAGATTCTGAAATATTTTTCGTATAGAAAAAGTATCAGATTCTGAGACATTTTTCCTATAGAAAAAGTCTCAGATTTTGAGACATTTTTCCTATAGAAAGTCTCAGATTTTGTGACATTGTTCCTATAGAAAAAATCTCAGATTCTGAGACATTATTTCTATAGAAAAAGTCTCAGATTCTGGGACTGTTTTTCTATAGAAAAAGTCTCAGATTCTTAGACGTTTTTCCTAAAGAAAAGGGGTGAGAATCTGAGACATTTTTCCTATAGAAATGTTTCAGATTCTGTGACATTTTTCCTATAGAAAAAAAAATATAGATTTTAAGACATTTTTTCTATAGAAGATTATTGTGATAAAATAATTTTAAATTTTAAATAAAATAATTTTAAATATATGTAATTTTTATATATATAATTAAAAAAAATGTAAAAAAAATAATTTGATTTAATTATTCACTAGTTCCATAATACATTACATGGAACAGATATGTAACTTTTTAAAAATCGTGGAATCCATTCCTGTACTATTATATGAATCATATTCTAGTATAGGTTCCATAGAACAGATAAGTGTTCTAGTTTGAAGGAAAAGGATGCATTGCTTTCGTAATAATCTCAAACAAAAATCATCGATGATGCAATGAATAGTAGAATCGATTCTTTGGAATCAAACATTTTGCTGGGTATATGGTCGGAATCAAAAATGTCAACAAAACTATGTAACCTTGGTAATATCCCATACTTGGCTCATATTATTTATGTATTTTTTACTTTTTAACTTGTAAATTGAATAATAACGCAATGCTACTAAAATGAAAAAAATAAAATATGCAAAGGTTCTCAATAGGGCTTCCAATCGGGATTTGTTTTTCTGAATCCCGGGACTCGAAATGGAAGAAAAATTTTCGGGATCCTGATTTCAGGATCCCGGAATTTTCGCCATATTTTGAATGAAATTTCGGGATTTTTCGGGATTTCAAAAATTTTCAGTATTTTCTGTCATTTTGACAAAACCACGCGTTCGTAAAGATTAGCAAAGTTCTGTTGAAGTTGTGAACTTAAAAAAAAGTCGGGATTCCGCCGGTGAAAGATATCCGTAGTCGGTTATCGTTCTTATCTTTCGTCGTGGCGCATCGTTATCAACTTTTAGTCAAATTTTAGTGAGCGTGAGTTGAAAAAAAAAATTACATGAATTTTCGAATTTTTGCATGATTTAATTTTTTTTTAAATTAATTTTTTTTTCTTGAAAAAAAAAAAAAATATAATACCCTCCACTCTAATGATAGAGAGTATATATAAGTTTGTCATTCTGTTTGTAACACTTCGAAATATTGGTCTAAGACCCTATGAAGGATATATATTCATGATCCTCGATCGATTTTAAGATGATCTAGCGATGTCCGTCCGTCCGTCTGCCTGTCTGTCTGTTGAAAACACGCTAACTTTTACGGAGGCTCCTGAAGTTTGGCATATATGTTGGGCATTTACCTGGTCAGGGTGGTATTGCAACCCAGCGAAATCGGTCCAGTGGTTTAAAAGTTATGAGCAAATGACTGAATTTCGACAAGGGTTTTTCATGAATTTACGATATAAAACAAACGGTAACTTTCGAACGACAATTCTGAGAGTGCTGAAGTGTGCCATATATAATTTTCGTTGCTCTGTTCCAGTTCTTTTCAAATCTCAGCCAAATCGGTCCAGTGATTCAAAAGTTATAAGCAAAAACTTGAATTTCAGATTGGTTTCACCTAAAATTCACGTGTTGAAAACCCAGAGTTTAAAAAACAACAAGCTTTAATAACAATGATAAGCCACAAAATTACTTTACAGAGTATTTTTGTCACTCAGAAATATTTTTAAACTAAAAAAAAAAATTTACACTCGAAAAAAATTTTACACTAAAAAAAAAAATTAGTAAATTATTTTTTTTTTGTACAAAAATTACAAAAAAAAGGTTTTTACTCAAAACAAAATATTTTTAATCAAAATTGTTAATTTTGTTTACATTAAAAAATTTACTATCCTTTAAAAAGGGCATTGTGGAGGGTATTCAATTAATACTATTCATAGATTCGGCCAAGTCGAATGAAACCTTACACTTGTTTTTGCACTTGTTTTTGCATGGCGAGAGTAGAGTTTGAATGACTCACAAGTGAATGTAATTGAATCCGGCGTGAATCATGAGTACGAGTGAGCAATTTTGTGTACTTTCTAGTACGCGAATAGTGATTAAGCGTGAGTAAAATTGTGCGTAAGTGATTAGCGGGTGATTCCATTAATGTTTGCGTGAGCGCGACTAAGTGTGAGTAAAATATAAAATTAAAAAAAGTTAACGACTTAAGGATTTATGATAGGTCAAAAGCCCTTTACGGCTCTATGCTCCTTGTAAGAGTAAAAGGAACGAATATAAAAGCCCCTTTGTCGAACCACCACTAGTTTTTAGAATTTATTAGTTTACATTTCGCAAATGTTTCACCTTTTGCTATAACAAAAACATGGTACCATATGGAACTTTTGTAGATTTTTTTTTTTTTATTTTGTTCCACAAAATTCATATTTTATACAAATTATCAAAAAAAAATATATAAATATAATAGAAAATTTTGAGTAGATTTATTCTAGCTCGGGGTCATTATTTCCTTTACATATTAAAACTATAATATAATCATAGAATAATTTTCAAGAAAATTATTTTTCTGTTTTAAATTTATTTATGTTAGTCATTTTTTGCAAGACTTAATCGCCACGTTTATTTTTGCTAAATACTCTTTACAATGGGATCTGAGAAATTCCGACACACATGTCGTTAAGTCTTGCAAAAAAATTACCAACAAAAATAAATCAAAAACAGAAAAATAATTTTCTTGAAAATTATTCTATGAGAATATCATAGTTTTAATGAGTAAAGGAAATAATGACCTCGAGCTAGAATAAACCTACTCAAAATATAATATTTTAAAGGTCGAATAAAACAATTTTTATTTATTAATAAAAATTAATCAGAATTATAATAGGAAATATTAATAAAAAAAATCGGGATCCCGAAAATCCCAGGATTAAAAATCAGAAATCCCGAGACGCGGGATCTGCTAAATCCCGGAAATCCCAGGATTTCCGGTATCGGAATTTCCCGATTGGAAGCCCTAGTTCTCATATAAAAATTCGATTTGGTTGGAGTCCATAGAGCACGAAAATACTTAAATTTAGCGATGTGATTTCCATGCAATTGCAAGTTTTTTGTCGATAGTTTAAAAAAGATATCGATTACACCGCTCTACAAATATGAGGTTTTCGCAGCGTTTTGAATGAAACGAAAAAAGGTTATAGGTTTTGGTTTCCCAATTCCAAACCGGTTACTCAAATTTTTCTATCACGTCACAATTTTGAGAAAATCGCGGTTAAAGTGTCAAAAAAGGCCCATTTTGGCCATTTTTGAGCTCCTATAAAATAAGATCCTGACATGAGAATGACTTGAATCAAGCTCATTCGAAAGTGTGCAATTTTCTCTTTAAGACAAAATCAAATTTTCTTGGACTTCGTTTTTTAAAATGGTGAAAATATCATTAGCCACAAGTGCTTTAAATTTAATATTTACGTGTGTATTTGAGTGGAAATTTGTTAAAAAAAACACTGTGTAAAAATGGAAGGTTTTTTGTTAATGATTTCTTTACCATTTTAGAAAATTAAATTTCAAAAATATTTGATCTTACCTTATAGAGAAAATTACATACTTTTGAATGAGCTTGATACCAAGTCAATCGTTTGTCAGGATCTTATATTATAAGCTTTCAAAAAGGGTAAAAAATGGCCTTTTTCGGCACTTTAACCGCGAATTACTTAAAATCCTGACGTGGTAGACATATTTGGGTCGCAGATTTGGAACACTACCTAAATCACTTACCTAAATCACTTACCAGAATCTAATACGCATTTTCATGTTGAGCTGTGTTGTCTTTCCGAATCAAGAAATTTGCGTTAAATTGGAATCGATGTTTTTTTGCATATTTTGGTGAAAATGCATATTTTTTTGCATATTTTGGTTTTAAATGGATATTTTGTGCATATTTTCAACTTTTGAGTGCATATTTTTGCATATGTAGGCATTGATTAGCAAAAACATTAATTGAAATAAGGGTTCAAGTTAAAAAAATGCAAAAGAAAAATTTAATTTTTAAAAATTATAGACATTTCTGGTATCCCATACCGGTTTCAAACACTCCAGTTAGTGTTATCATCAGTAGGATTTTAAATGTCGGTTTTTCTCGTTAATGGAAATTGTTTTTTATGTATGTGGATATTTATAGTTTCTACAGAATAAATTTTGACATCTGTCTTGACAGATTTTCTCATATGGATCAAAATGGGGGTATTTTCAGCAGATTTTTCTGCTGATTGGTTTTATTTTTTGTTTGGGTTACTTGAAAACTGTAAACCCAAGAAAAGGTTAGAATCACTACCCTCCTTAATTTTTTTTATTCTTTAATGAAATTTTTCCATCATAAATTGTCAGATTTTTATGTATTTAGAAAATAACATTTTCAAAAATTTACATTTGCCGATTTTTTAAGAAAAAACAGAAGATTTTTAAAGAAAAAATAGAAAATTTTTAAAGAAAATAC